>CM041777.1:435999138-436302600 GCA_023374045.1 Limonium bicolor
CACCCTGCTCACTTCAACCGCCGTAGAAGAGCAGGTCGCATTGTGCATTCAGATTGGCCTTCTCTGCACCCAATGTGATCCATCTTTGAGACCCGACATGCGAAGAGTCTCTATTATGCTGTCGAAGAAACCGAGCAGCCTCGAAGAACCTACCCGACCTAGTTTCACAGGAAACCGGCATAGAAGACCAAGACAGGCAGGTGCAGGTACATGTGCTTCATCTTCCAATGCAGGGACTTCTGGGATATCATCCTCCCACAGATCGGAATCCACCACCGCTACAAATACAAATAATCCTACTACAATGGGAACAGCTTCCACCTACATGTCTAAAAGCCCGAGATCGCCAATAGACCATGGGAAACGTCCCATAATCTCGTAGAAGATGGCATAGTTCTTGCAGCCTTTGGTCTTGGAGTGTGGCATTCATTCTTTTTTGTACATAGATTAGATGGTTTTGGGAAAAATTTCTTTGATTATTATTTGATTGGTAGATTTATGTATGCGAAATGCTAAATAACTGGTAAAGCCCCGAGTCTCGTTTATATTTAAATCAATGAAAGTAAGCATTATCCTTGCCAAATCTAGTTGGCAGCTTGAAACGAGGCGAGTAGTTGTGTTTCGAACTGGAGGGGACCAATTGTGTGGACAATTTATCTGGTTACTAGTGATCATTGATTTTGAGTAGGATTGCTGAGGATGACTGTTACAGACGGGTTACTAAACATGCCTCTTTAACTTTTAGCTAGCATAAACTGTTTCTAACTTTTATCTTAGGGAAAATTACATTGCCTTTCATTACGGGGTATTGAGAAATTATAATGCTCAAGCATGAGATTTAGGAAATTACAGTGTCCACCAATGAGATATTAGGAAATTACAATTTGCACCCATGAGCTTCAAGAAATTACAGTGTCTACCAATGTACTTAATAAAATGAGGTGAATTTGAATATGTAAAGCAATGATTACCTTATAAAAAAATTGAAAGAAACATTGAATTTACATTATATGACCTCTTAGAAGTCAAATAAATGAAAGATACCTAAAAGAATAAATAAAGAAATATATAAATAGAGATTGAAAATTTATAGAGAATTTGTAAAGAAGATTTATAGTACTGAATTTTTTTAGGAGAGTTATACAAAAACTTCAACTAGTTACAAAATAATGACCGATGGCACTTAAAACAAAATGATAGAAAGCGACTTGGCCTGGACGCGTCTGGGCAAGAAATAGACGCGTCCGGATCCAGACGTTGCCCAGGTCGCCAATATCTATCTCAGTTGTCCAATCAAACCGCATCTACTCTTCTTGGCCACCAGATGCCCGTCCAAGCGAGACAAGGACACGTCCGGAACCGGACGTGCGCTGAGGACAAGCATATGTATCTCCATCGTTGATTTCCGTCCGGACGCGATCAAGCCTGTCCGGGGTATGGACAAATGCTGTGGACGCATGTATAGTCCAATCTCGACATATTCCAACACCCCCTGCAAGCAGTACAAGATCAGGATCGCGTAGGCTTGAAGAATCAGCATGCGCCATACCCATACGAGGAAGTTGCTCATGATAACGAGTGTTGGGAAATACGTTCGTCATCATATCAGCTAATTAAGTAGTTGTAGACGTATATACATTATGCAACATCCACAAACCCTTGCTGAATTTTATCTCAAAAAATGATAATCAATCTTAATGTTTGTACGCTCATGAAAAACCAGATTCTGAGAAATATAAATAACAGATTGATTGTCGTATTTTACTAGAACATGAACAATATTTGCCACGTCGAGCTCATGAAGAAGACGAGTAAGCCATGTAAGCTCCACTGTAACACGACGAAGGGAATGGTACTCTGCTTATGCACTAGATAAGGATATTGTTCCTTGTTTCTTCGTCTTCCAAGAAATATGATTGTCTCCCAAGAAATATAATAACCAGACACAAACCGTCTGGTATCTGGACAAGCAGCCAAATTAGAATCACAATAGACAGACAATTGCAACTCATACACAAACCCCTTATGAAGTATTATTGAAATACCCCAAACATCTATATGTTGTTAAATATTAAATTATGGTATATCAAGGCTAAAAAGTGCCATAGAAACATTAGTGAACAATTTAAACCATAGAAAACACTATAAAACACCATAAAGGACAATTAGGGCAAAAATGTGCTCTAAGCTTGGGATAAACTTGGTTAAGACTCTAAGAGCTTACCAAGACCTTATTTACATGTTAATGAACATGTTAAATCAATTATCAAAGAAAACCAAGCTTGAAAACAAGTTAAAACACAAAATGTGCTTTAAGGAGTCTTAAAGCACATTTTTGAAAAATTGTCTTAGAAATGAGTTTTGAGTGGCTAAATGTCCATCATTACTCTTTAATTAACATGTGTACTACTTAGTATCACATTACGAAGTCTAAATCAATGGGAAATCAAAAATTTCACAATTATGTGCATTATTTGTGAATAGAGACCAAATAGTGCTAGTTTAAGACACTGGTCAACATAAGTCAATTATTTGGTCAACAAAGACCATAAAACAGCCTAAACTAATAAGGGGGCCGGTTTTTAAGTGTGACTCCACACTAGGCTGATTTGCTAAGGGAGGAAAACTAATAAAGTAAGTAACTATTTGCTTTACACTTAAATATCTTAACAAGGCTTGTCTCTCTCCTCATTCTCTCATTCCCTCCATTTCCCACCGTCTCCACCTTCTCCTCCCTTCTCATTTTGGTTTTGCTACAGCACTTATACCATCTCCATCTTCCATTGCCTATATCTCCTAGCTCCATGCTCCAAAAATAATTCCAAGACCACCATTCTCCTAGTTTAGTCAAGCTCTACAATCTTGCCTTTTCAAATCATCAAAACCTCCATTTCAGTGCCAAGAGGAATCACCATGGAAGGAGCTTGAACTCATCTTTTACATCTCATTGTTCTCCTTTGCTTCTAGGTAAGGAAACTCAAAGAAAAACTTCATTTCCTCTTGTTTTATATGTGACGAAAAATCACCTCTTCATGGTGTTTTCTTTTGCTCATTCATAGCTTCATTCCAATCTTCAAAGGACTAGGTGGAGTCCTCTCTTGCTACTTAATCCAATTCCCATTGAATTCTAAGGTAAAACATTCATTTATATGTTTTAAGACATTATATGACCTAAGGTTTATTAATGAGTATAAGCATGAAGCTTAATGCTCATTATCTTTACTTGTGTATGGATAGAAGGTTGACAAGTGATCAGGTTCCTTGCTAATCTTCAATCCAAGGAAACAAGAATAAGTGTGGAAGGAAAAGAGGTGTAAACAACCTTAACTTATGTGTCTTAGGAAAATTGAGCTTTAAAATGCTTAATAAACTACCTAAGGAGCCAATGGCAAATGAGCTAGTAAACTATCCTCAAAGAGGCTATTAAAGGCATATGAAATAATGTGTGTATTTGCAGGTCAAAGGCATATATTATGTGGGAAATTCAGTGTTTAAGGTTTATGCAATTTAAGGGCCTAAGAGCCATGCAATTTAAGGGCCTAAGTGCCAAGCAATTTAAATTATGCACTATATTGTGATGTAGTGTAGTTTGAGGTTTAGTTGTGTGTAAAGAACATTCTTGTGTGGATAAATGTTCTTGGGTGTTTAATGGTGAAAACCTTGTGTTTTGGGGTGTAAGGAAATACTAACAAAGCTATGTCAAAATTTGGTTAGGAAACAAGGAGTTTTGAGTATTTAAAATGAACTTTGGTGAACTAGGAAGTACTAGGAATGACTAAGTGTTCTATGGTGCAAGAAAAAGGAATTAAGATGTTTTAGGTGTTAAAAATGTATAGACATTGTCTTGGAGGGTTTAGTGTTCATTAGGTGATAATGATACATCAAGTCATGGAGGGAATATATATTTAAGACTTGAGCAAATTTGGGTAAACAAGGAAAGAATAATGTCTTGTAAAGGAGGAAGTTTGAGCTTGTGGAAAGAAGTCTAGAGAAGTTTGTGTAAGGAGATTTTAGTGAGGAAACATCTTGGGATAGTTGTTATCATAGGTATGAAGCACCACTTAGAAACCTGGAGAAAAATATTACAAGTGCTAGGAATTTTGTAAGAAAAAGAGTAAGTGTTTTTAAGGAGTTTAGAAGTGAGTAAGAAAATGAGTTTGGTGGATGTTATATGGAGGTTTAAGTGTGCCAAATGATGTTAGAACATATTAGGAGGCTTGAGGACAAGTTTGGAGAAAATTTGACAATGTTGGAGAAGTTCTGCAGTCGACCGACCCAGGGGACTGACCCTGGCTGGGTCGGTCGGACTGTAATATGACAGACTTAATGTTTCTGTAATCGACCGACCCAGGGGTTGGGTCGGGCGGTGGGTCGGTCGAGCTAAAAATGAAGAACATAAATGTCTCTGGAATGGACCGACCCAGAGGGCTTTGGGTCGGTCGGAATAGTGTTGAGTCGATCGGGCAACAATTAGAGAACCCAAAAGTTACTGGAACGGACCGACCCAAGAGGTTGGGTTGGTCAGTGGGTCGGTCGACACAAAACTTAAAAAAAAACAGAAAAGAATATGACTTATGTAGTAAACCCTAGTGGGTATAATGAGGACAACTAAGTGTAAGTTTAGTTGTAAAACATGTCATGTAAGTATGCAAACACTAGTTAGTTAAAATTGGAAGTTAAATACGGTAAATTAACTGACATTATTAATCATGTATAGGAGTTGCCTACGGTGGAAACCAATCGAAGCAGGGACCAAGGTATGGTTTTCTTGCAGTCTGTTGCCTACCGGTTTACACCGGCTTGTGTGTTTTGTTTTTCTGTGTGTTTATGACCTTATAAGATTTAAGTCATGAAATGAGTTTACAGTTATTATTATTGTTGTGTCGTGAGAGTACCGGCACCGTTAACCTCGGATACGTGCTAACCCGTAGTTAGCTAAACTAGGATACGTAAGAGAGCGGTACCCGGTTATAACGTTTCCACATGAGGAACGTTCTAACCACGGCTATGTATGAACTAGTTGTGGTTTGTGTTGTTAAGCTATGTCTCATCTCCTTGTGTGTCTAACTGAACTTAAGCATTTACTTGTGAATTAATTTACTAAGTTTCAATAATGGGCTTCTAACAAGTGCTAACCGGGGAGTGAGGAGTCCGGTCGTTCAGGTCACGCGTGAGTATGGGGGTCGATGTCATAACCGGTTTGATTCTCTCTGTATGTTATGGTTGTTTTCCTTTTCGGTTTCCAACCTCCCTTTAGCTTATCCAAGGCTATTTTACTGACTCACGTCGGGCCATAGGGGCATACTATGTTCGGTGTGCTTGGATTACTATATCCGACGCACCTTTGGGTTAAGTTATCCGTTCATTTAACAGGATGGTAACGAGTTATGTAACGAGCTTAGCATGAGTTTGGCAGCATTCTCTAGGCTCTCCAAGTGAACTAACTATGTTGGGTTCGGCTCCTAAAAAGGACCGTTCCCGTTATGTTATATGTTAATGTTGTGATGCAATTCTTGTTGCTATGTTATGTAAATTGTATGTTCTAAATCAATGCCATGTTATCATGACAATTGGTTGTGTGTATCCCGGTAGCCGACGGGCTGCACGTTAGCCATGAGTTGCTGAGCCCCTCTGGGGCACCATATTTTTCTATGTTGCAGGATGAGGATCGAGGAGGCGGAGTGGCTCTAGTGAAATACCCCAAACCTAAGTATGCTAAGTAAACATCAAATCATGATGTAGTAAGGCTAAAATATGCCTTAGAAAGATTGGTAGACAATTTAAACCAAGGAAAACACAAGAAAATGCCTTAAGGGCAATTAGGGCAAAAATGTGCTCTAAGCTTGGAGAGACTTGGGTGAGTACCCAAATATCATGATAAGACCTTAGTAATATTCTAATGGTCATTTTAACCAATTACCAAGGAAAACCAAGCTTGAAAACAAGTTAAAACACAAAATGTGCATTAAGAAGTTTTAAAGCACATTTTTGAGAAATTGTCTTAGAATTGAGTTTTGAGTGGCTAAATGCCCATGATTACACCTTAACCAACATGTGTACTAATTAGTATCACATTAGGAAGTCTAAATCAATGGGAAATCAAAAATTTCACGAGTATGTGCACTAATTAGTGAATAGTGCCAAATAGTGACTAGTTTAGTCTTTAATCACTTAAGTCTAATTAGTTGGTCAAACAAGACATGACTTGCTTAATTAATAGGGGGCTGATAAGTGTCCAAATGAGCATGTTTATAGGTGTATTTCATATATTATATTAGCACTTTTCTTGCTCATTTCTCCACTTCGGTTAGTTTTCCTCTAGTTTATGTTTTATTGTTATCTCACAAATTTATTGTTTAAACATGAGGAAAACCAAGCTGGGAGCAAAGTATACGAAGAGACGAACGCATAGGCGCAAACGGCTCGAAAAATGGAGTCCAAACGAAGAATCTAGAGCCGGTCAAGTTTTGTGCCCGCATTTGTGTCCGCATAGAACCACGACGTCACAAGTGAGGACAGCATGCGGACAAGACTATGGAGCGCGCCTAACACTCTTGTCCGCATAGAACCACGACGTCACAAGCGAGGACAGCCATGCGGACAAGACTTGAGCGCGCCTAAACAATGTGTCCGCCCCATTCTACGCGGACAGCCATGCGGACAAGATATGGAGCGCGCCTAAACAATGTGTCCGCATGGAATAAAGCGGACAACAAAGCGGACAACAGAGAGGACCGCGTGAAGACCGCATAATTAGAGGCGGACATCTACGCGGACGCGTGTAAATGTCCAGATAATTAACGCGAGCTGTTTATCTTCTTCGCGGCGCCTGCAACTTGATTCTGCCGACAGTATTCACGCGTTCAGCCACCCAATCCATTCCTTAATTCACTCACGCGTTCTGCAACTTATCATCTACTCCATCAACTGGCACCTCCCTTATATTGTTCAACCCACTAGCACGCGTGATCCAGCCTGTCTCTTTCTTCCTTCTCTTTCTTCCTCTCCTTTCCTATAAAAACCCACGAGCCTTCTGCTCAAAAATACACATCCACCACCCAACATCATCGATCCACTACAGAATACCATCGTCCATCCCATTTCTCTTCTCCCGTCTTCTCCATTTTATTATTTTTACATTCCACCATATTCACCTCTAGTCCTACGTATACAAAATAGCAGAACGAATGCAGAAGTGACTACAGATGATTTCTACTACTCTTGTCTCTGTTTATCTATTTAATATGTTAGGCTTAGAAGATTTATACTGGGAATGGTTATTATGTTTTGTATTAATTATGCAATATGTTTACTGGTTATTTAAATACAGTTTGTTGCGTTTTAAAGGTTATCTCGCACCTTTTTAATAAATGTCATGAGTTTATTAAATTGCTTTACTAAATCTATTTCTAATCTGATCGGTGACAAATAGATAGGGTAATTAAGCCGTAAATCTGGAGGAAACTTATTTTCATCGTGTTTAAGTTAGTTAGTACTCAGATGCATAAATAATTTTCATATTTAAACCGTCCGTTTACACGCATTTTGCTTGAGTTTTCATCGGACCTTGCATTTTCAGGTAAACGAGTTCTTATGAGTTTTCATCGGACCTTAAGATAATAAGAGGAATTTTGCCAAACAATATAATTAAACCAGTAGACATAGCATGAAAGAGCAGATTATATTAACTGACCCAGAGTCCGTTTAATTAATTTATCTATTAACTTAGTTTATTTATCTTCCTTTTTATTTATAATACAAGTCAATTAATCCCCCCTTTTTGTGACACGCTTAGGTACTATAATATGCACATTAGTCCCACGGTTCGATATCCGGTCGCTTACATTTCACTATACTACCACGACCGGGATTTGTTGCAGCCCGACGTTTATTTTGAGTTTTAATTTCTTTTCTTTTTAATTCTACAGTTCTAACCACTCAGATATACACGTCTGCAGGGGCCGGTTTTCCAAGGGAGGATGAGTCACCAAGTAGTCAAATAATGTTATAAAGAAGAGGATAAAGTAAGAAGTCACTATTGGCTTTATAAACAAAATATCTCTTATAAGCCACCTTTTCTTCTTCTCTCTCTCTTCATTTCTCTTCTTCCCACGATTTCACACCATCTTTCCTCCCTTCATTCACGTAGGAGCAGCACCCATGGCACCACCACCTTGCTTTGGCAACAACTTACTCATTTTAGCTCCAAATCAAAAACTAAAAACATATTTCTCTTAGTTAGGCCAAGACCTCTTTCTACCTTTTCAAATCCTTTCAAATCTCCATTTTGGTGCCAAGAGGAAACTCCATTGATGGAGGAAAATCAAGTTTGAAGAGGCTCATTAGCTTCTCCATTCTCTTAAGGTAAAGGAAATGTAAGAAAAACCATGTTTCCATCGCTTCCTTACATGGCCGAAAATTACTACTCATGGGGCCTTGTTTTTATGCCTTGTTCTAGCTTGATTTATTCACCAAGGACTAGTGGAGGTCCTATTTCATTCAATGCCCAAGTCTACTTTGAGACTTCAAAGGTAATCATCCACTTTTATGCCTTAGAACACATTTCTAACCTAGGTTTTCATTCCTTGAGGTTAGTGTATTGTTTAGTACTCATGTGAGTCATTGAATATTGGTTAGAACATTGGCAAAGGAAATTTAAGTGGTGGCCGAGATTCATGCAAGAAGAAGGTCTAAGGAGGAATATAAGATAAGCTTGAGAAAACAAGGTAAATTACTTACTAATGGTGGTTTAAGTTTTAAGGGATGAGTTTAGGTGGGTACCAATGTGGCTAGAGCTTGCATTGTGTATTGGGTATATAACCTAAGAAAAAGAACTTAAACAAGCTTGTGAACTTGTGACTAAGGAGCCAATGGGAATGAGTTTAGTAATATAAGTTTAAGATGGATTTTAAGAGCATTATATCTACTATGAGATTGATGGGTGTATTTGCAGGTTGAAGGCTTTTATGTGTGGGAAATTCAGTGTGTTTAAGTTTAAGTTATTTAAGGGCCTAAGAGCCATGTCATTTAAGAGCCTTAGTGCTATGCAATTTAAGATTATTGCAATATGATGAGTTTGATGTGATTGAGTTGGTTTGGGTGAGAAGATATGATGGGAAAGAACTTGATGTGGTGAGATGGTTGAATGAGGAAAAATAATGTGTTTGGGCATGATAAGATACTAGAGGAGCTATGGCGAAATTTGAGTAGAAAATAAGTGTTTAGGTGATGGTGGTGAGTTAATATGACCTAGGATTTACTAGGAGTCATTATGAGGAATTTGAGTGGAAATGAGTTAACTAAGGAGTTCTTGAGGTTTAGAATGACCTAGAGATATCTAGGAGGAATTAGAGGATTGGTGAGTGTATTAAACACACCAAAATCATGGTATGAGGAATATAAGACTTGTGCAAGAATCTGGAGGAAATGATGTATAATGCATTGAGATGATTTAGTGTTAGAACTAAGAGTAGAACAATGAGAGTTCGGGAAGTTTGTGTAAGAGGTGGTGATGTTAGTGGTGGACTAGTAAGGTTTAGTTAAATGGTAATGTGTGGACTTGGGTGATGGAAGTGAAAACTGTAGGAGAATGTTGTAAGTCGTCGAAAGGGAATGGCTAGAACCGTATAAGAGTGTATGATCATGAGAATGGTGAGTAAGATGCATAAAAGAGGTGGAAATGTCTAAGGAGGGTGTTACATGGTCAAGGTAAATGAAGAACAAGGTCAAGGTGATAAGGTGATGAAAAGAAATGTATGGGTTAGCTCAAGAGTTTAAGAGTGATGAGTAACCAAAGGAAATGAGAGGAATTTGTGCATGGATATGCAAGGTGACTTGAGAAAGTCTTGGTAAATGAATTGAAGATGGAAGATGATGTTTGTGAAGTGCTCAAACTGTTAAGGAGGGAACACTTGGGTTGGTTGAAGTTTTGGTAAGGTTACAAGTTGGAAATGTAAGGAATCATATGACAAGTGTTAGAAGTGTTGTAAGAATTTAGTAAATGTTGAGAAGATCTTTGGAAGTTGTTTTGGAGAGTTTGGTGGAAGTTCTAAGGTGAGTTTAAGTGCCTAAATGGTATTAGGACACATGGGGGAACTTGTGGAGAAGTTTGGAGTCAAATGGGAATTTAGAAACAAGGTTCTGGAGCCGACCGACCTTGGGACCGGACCTGCAAAGTCGGTCGAGCTCAGTTTACACTACCGGAAGGGGTTTCTGGAACCGACCGAACTTGGGGACCGGACTTGCAAGTTCGGTCGGGCTTGTATTTTGTGTACGAATTGAGTCTCTGGAATCGACCGAACTTGGGACCGAACTTGGCAAGTTCGGTCGGGCTTAAATATCCCACGGGGAAACTCTCGGGAATGGACCGACCTTGGGGACCGGACTTGCAAGGTCGGTCGGAGTGAAATTTTCAAACGGTAATGAGTTCTGGAATGGACCGACCTTAGGTAAGGTCGGTCAGTAAGGTCGGTCGACCTTAAAAATGAAAAAAAAAAAAGAGAAACCCTAAGGAAGTTTAGTGGTATTAATGGTACCCCTTTAAGAGGGCATTGATGATTAGAGGTGTAAAGACCTAAGAGATTAAGATAAGTATAAACTTAAAAGTTTAAGGTTAAGTTGTAAGACTTAAGAGGTGTTAGGTGGGAATCATTAAGGGTTAAGTAAGTTAAGTAAGATAAGTAAGTTGAATTGAGTTAAGTGATTAACAACCTAAAACTGAATGAATGTTTTAGGACTTGGAATTTGGACTCTGGAAGAGAGTAAGCAACCGAACGGCCAACGGTGAACGGTACAGTTCTTCTTGTGACCTGCTTGCTAACGAGGTGTCCCTCGGCTTGTGTGCTATTGTTTTTTGTGTGCTCACTAAACAAGATAAAGCATGCAGCGGAATATTATATTTATTGTATTGTTGTGTGATGTTTGAAAACTAACACAACATACCGTGAGAACTTACTAACCAACGTTTAGTAAGGAAATGAGTGAGACTAAGGAACACTCCCTAATATGGGACGATATAAACCGAAAGAGGTTAACTAACAAACATGGTCTTGAGACTACTACTAACTGGAACTTGAGTGAGGAAACCCGGGACCGATCTCCGGTCATACATGCTAAGAAAGGGGGGTCGGTATCTATAGCAGATTCGACTTCCGATTAAGGACTAGTCCTCGGACTAGTAGCCTTGGGTCGGTTGGCCGGCTCGGCTACATTGGACATCCAGTCCAAGGTAGGTGGCTTAAGATGGCGTGGGGGGATCAAGCCTACATCCCCAACAATTTAAGAATGTTGTTTATTGCCGGTAAGTGTCCTGCTGCTGGCTAGGGTTAACCAAGCCCTACAAAAATAAACAACGAATTAAGGGCTAACCTGTTCCCAATGAGAGAACGGTTGGCATACATAAGGTAAGGTTAAGATAAGTTGCAACCATTCCTTATTAAAGGATGGTTTGTATTATTAAGGCTAAGATAAGCTACATCCACTCCTTATTTAAGGGTGGTTGTTTCTAAGATTAATAAGATTAAGATTGAGGTGAGATAAGGATGGACTAAGATTAAGAGGATATATAACTTAAGGAGTTAAACAATTAACTCTCTAATTGAGGGAACGCATTTAAGTCGTTCATTGTGTGTGAACTTTAAGTGTTCATATTGGATTGTTGTTTACAACATTACTATTATGTTGTGCATCTAATCAACCTCCATGCTATCGACAATTAGTCGTCGTAGCCACGTTAGCTTGGGGGCCATGAGAGGATCGTACCAGCATTCGTGCTGACCCCCTTTGGGGCTGTTTTTACTACACAGGTGAACATCAGGAGGCGGTCGTCGCGAGAGTAAGAAGGGGTACAAGTGTTGCAGGTTAAGAGTGGCCTACGAGTTGTGCATGTACACTCGTATGTCAATTGAGTTTAGTAAGATGTATAGGGTGTGAGGGGTTTGTAGATGAATACGTATTTGGATAAGTTTGGTTGTACTAATGTTCGGTATATTCTGTAGTCAGACCGTGGCAAGGTCCTGAAGTGTAAAGAATTCCGCTGTGACATGTTTATATGTATGCCGTTAAGTTGCGAGACCACATTTGGATTGAGTCGGGGTGTTACATCTAGATTCTAGTTTTATGAAATACTTTTGATGGATTTTGGATGTTAGACCTGGGATGCGCCTGTGCTCCCGTGGTGGTATATTGTGGGTTGACAGTTATACAGTTATGGTTGTAAACATTAATACTCGGTAATGTTGTGTGTATTTATGGTTTAGTACTTATGTTCTGGAGTCTGTTCATTGGACCGATACGTTTTTGTATGTATTCTGCGTAACACCAAACCGTGTAGTTAATGTTAAGTTATTAAATATTTCCGCTGCAATTCGATTGTTGTTTAAGTTTCAGTAGGGGTGTTACAATTATACCATGATTCATAGTGCCATTCACATGACGTAAAGCATGAAGAGATACCCCATACGAAAATTAGTTGGGCATTTCATAAACTAACTAAAAACTTGGACAGCGAAACTGATGTTTGGTCGAGTATTAGATAAGTAATTTAACTTCCTAACTAAACATCGATAGACAAAAGGATCATCCAACGGGGTTCCATCAGTACTACGCATAGAAAGCCCAACTTGCATCGTACCAGCTGCTACTTTGCTAGATTCACAATCATTTTCTTCAGAAGATCTTGTCAGAACTTTCGTTGAGACAAAACTATACCATGAGGCGCATGTTTTTTTTAATAATTAGGCATTTGCCTTTTATTGAATTTAAACGTAACCTAACAAATGTCAGTCGGGTGAGTTTAAAATAGGCTCATTAAAACTTCCTTTAAACTTCAATCCCCAAGAAATAATGCAAACACCCATGGTCCTTAATCTTGAAATTGTCATCCATGGCGTGCTTAAGAAGATTAATGTCTTCTTGATGTGTTCCTACTAGTAGCATGTCATCAACATAAATTGCTACATAAAATAACCAAACTCCATTTTTCTTGTGGAACAGTGAATAGTCATTCTTGGATTGACTAAATCCAAGTGTTAACAAAATGAGCCAATTTGGAAAATCACTGATGTGAAGCCTGTTTCAATCCATAAAGCGAATGCTTTAAAAAGCATGCCTTGTTACGTCTTTGAACATTTACCCTGGAGGTACTTCATATAAAATTCATCATCCAAATCACCATGCAAGAAAGCATTATTAACATCCAATTGGTTGACATTCCACCCTTTATGAATGGCTACAGCCAGAATAGCATGGATGCTAGTCATTTTAACAACATGAGAGAAAGTCTCATGATAATCCAGACCATAGCTCTGTGTAAAACATTTGGTACACTCGACGAATCCTACTGCCTAACAATCTCAACTGTGTTAGACAGATTAAGACTATCATCAGCAAGTGTAGAAGGAGGAACTTCCAAAGGCTCATCAAAAACCCATTCAGGAATATCCTGGGAAGGAGAATCAGATGATCCAATCCTGTCCTCTGCAAAAGGAAAAACTGCGGGACAAAATCTTACATCCCTAAACTTCCACCTTATGACTGCCAGAACTAAAAAGCTATTACCTTTCTTACGCGGATCTTGGCCGCCAGATGCCCATCCAGGCGAAACAAGGACACGTCCGGATCCGGACGTGCGCTGAGGACAAGCATATGTATCTCCATCGTTGATTTTCGTCCGGATGAGATCAAGCCTATCCGGGTCTGGACGGATGCTACAGACGCTTGTATAGTCCATTCCAACATATTCCAACACAAAGAAGTAAAATTAATGATAAAGCGGTGAATACATTGCAATTCCTTGTAAATTTTGCGTAATTTTTCTTCAAGTCCCCACTCTAACTTTGCACGGGGTAAATTTAGATTTCTATTTTATTAGTTTACATTGTTGAATCGCTTCATTTACTAAGATCTTCATTTTCACCTCATCTTAATAAGTACAGGGTGGGTATTGTAATTTTTTAAAGCTCATGGGTAGGGATTGTATTTTCTTAATATCTTATGGATGGACATTGTAATTTTTTAAAGCTCATGGGTGAATTGTAATTTCCCAATAAGAGTGGGCACCATAATTTATTTGGAAAAATTAGATTCAATACCCATGTGGAAATCACCAGGGCACCTATGAAGTTTCAGAAATGACCGGCGTATTTATGAATTTTGTCATTGTTTACATCAATTACTTTTTTACTTAAATTTTAATCTCTGACATGTGTCGACCTATATTTGCATTTTTTAACCACAAAGACATTTAAAAACATTATTTGAAAAATAAGAAATATAAAAACGTAAAAAAACTAAAACTAAAAAAATTACTTAAATTTTAAATTTACTAGATTATAGAATAGTGAAATAAAAAAACAATTACATAGAAAAACTAATAAATAATCTAAAAGAGTAAAAAGACATGAAAATTATAAGACTTTTTCTAAATAAATTAATTTTTAATTGCATTTTTTTATAATTTTTTCATGTTTTCACAATTTTTATAATTAATTCTTCATATACTTATTACTTTTGTATGATTTCATTTCTTTTACTAGTGCACTGTAAAGCATATAAATAAAATTCAAAAAGATTTACAAAGCTATAGCTATTAATCATTTAAACTAATGACAAAGTTCGAAAAAATTGGAAACATAGACATCAATATAAATAATGTATAAATCACTTAAATTATTGTTGTAAGAAAACTCTTACTTTTCGCTAGTCTAATTTTTCGAAAAAAAAAACTGACATAATTAAATTATAATTTTCATTATTTCATAATTTTACAAATATTTATGATGTATCATAATTTTATATACATATTTATGTGATTTAGAAAAAAAAATAACTTTATAACTATTTCTACAATCTCATAGTATATAAAATTTCTTTATTTTCTTAAAACTAGTCTTTTAGAATTTTAGTATTTATTTTATAATGTTTTGTAATAGTATAAAATATTTTGTTATGTTAACAAAATGTGAAAAAAATGGTTAAATGATATGTGTCCCATTAACAGCCAAACCTGTGAAAGATAAATGGCGACAAAACTCATGAATTCACAAAATAATTTTGCAAAATCTATTGGTGTCTTAAAATTGAATGCGGTATGAGAGCTAGTCAGAACAAATTAAACAAAGTGTTCATGTATGTGAAAGTGATCAGCTGAGGTTTATGATCTGTAACATGCATTTAAAGACTCGAAACGATCTGCAGCCAGTATCATACCACACATTGTCAATCCACATACAAGCCACCCACCCATAGAATCAACTGCATAACATTCTCCTCCGCAGATGCATAACAAGCCCAACTTGAAAAATTTGTAAGGAAATCGTCTGAAATAGATAACTTCAAAATACAATGCTAATGTTCCATCCAATCCCACGCAAGGTGACCATCAACACTACTGCTCCTCCGAACCAGAAAAAAAAATCCTCAGATGGGCTTGATCTTGAAGTGGAGAGAGATCAACGAGAAGACGAAACATTTCAAATCCTGCAACAAAATAACACATAATCGTCAATCACCAGTTCCCAGAAGAACCTTAACTACCAAATGCAAACTTGAGACAAATTAAGCTTACGATCCACCAAAGAATACCTATGCATCTACTCATTAGAAATTCTATCTATTTCTGTAGCAATGACAGGACTGCTTAGAGCAAACATGTTACAAAATTGCAACCCAACCAATCTCAACAGCAATTGTAATCAAACCAAATCTGGATGGTAAAAGGGAAGAAACCAACGTGTTCTCACAGCACCACTAAACATATTGCAAAGATGGACAAATAGAACAAGCAGAAGTAGCAGCACCAGCAGAAGACGGCAAGGTATTCACATAATGAAAGCCATACAGCAGTATATTTCATGTGCATAATCAATGAGAGCCCACAGTACTGTCGAGCTTCTCTAGCGCATATCAAACCAATATTAGGTAGTAACGAAATATTCAACCTATCATATGTTGACACAATGATGTTCTCATAGTCGCATATAACTATGACTACATTCCTACCAGGCTCACTTAGGATGAAGCAAAACAAAGGGCCTAGTTTCTCAATCTCAATACTATGTAGCAAACATGAGAGCATGTCATGCCAACAAGTGGCCCCGGGTCACGAAATGCTGATCCGAACACAAACATACACCTGATATCAGTTATGCTGCTCACTAAGCAGCACAAATACGGAGTTCATTGAGCATAGAAACTATGAAAAACAATATCCAAAATATTAAGGCCCTGTTCAATTCAGATGTTGACATGTTGTTCTGGTTTCAAAATCTGTTTTCAAAAAGAATAGAGTACATTCAGACAAACATGGTAGATCTGATTGATAAACTACAGAAGCAACCTTCTAGCTCCAAAAAACGATATAATCACATCAGAAGAAACAAACATGCAGATAGATGAAGGTGGAATAAATGGAAGCATAATCATCAATACCATCCATCACCCTTCGCCCATAAGGAAGCCAATGAACCTATTCCAACCCATAACCAAGGATACTATCCACCTACAACGCTACCAAGACCTTTAATTTCAGTTGAAACCTAGAAGTAGATCATACAACTCCTCTTTCATATGAAAAAAAAAAAAGACCAAAGCATTAGAACTGCAGAGTTGCATCATATTACCTTATGAACAATGCCACCATTAGTACACTTTAACTGTCTCCCTAGCTGAAAACTAAGTTTAAACGAAGTGCACTAAGCTTCTTTACATGAAAAAGCACCCATCATCAACAGGAATTCATATATAACTCACGTTATTACAACGGATTTTACTGTCTTCATTATCGAACATTACAAGATTACTGGAAAGGCATTTAAGCAGATGATAACCATACTTAAAATAAGAAATTGAGAGGGTAGGGAAAAAGTTATCAATAAAATGGCAAGACCAAGCACCAACCTGAACCAGATAGTAGAAAATTCGAAGACCTTCAGGGTCTTTGCTACTCTGAACATCGACAAGGGAGCCAATCTTGGAAGTGGTGAAGGAAATGTGCTCATTTCCCATTACAATCTCAAGCTCTTGCCTTCCAACTCGGTCAGGTTCTGGCCAATTGTTATCGTCTTCCTTCATAATCTAATATCCACGAAATAAACGTCACCAGGTATTTCAATTGTAAGACCTTGCAATGGGATGATACTGAATATCTACAACAATGCTGTTTGTCGACACTCCCAGCATGATGAAGCTCAAAACCGAGAGAAAAAAGAAAGCCCTAGATGGTGACAAGCGGGGTCAACACAGAGAATTGAAAACCGAACTGAAATAATACCTCGCTCTCGGTGATGATACGGCGGCACTCTCGGAGAACGGCGGGAGTTAGGAATACCTCCTTGCGAATCATTGTGTCGTTCTTGTAGTTGGAGTTATTAGCATACCGGAGCTTTCCATCGGGTCGGAACTCAAACTCCAAGAATTCGTGACCGAACTTTCCCTTGTGACCAACGTAATACCTCAGGTAAAACTCTCCAACATCCTCTTCTGGAACCGCCATCTTTCTCTCAGCGTTGCCGGTGGCGAGCGAAGAAGGGAAGTGACTACTGAAGGAGAAGAGGAAGAAAAGGTCGCAGAGCGACAACGGGGTGTAAAACGCAGCGGCAGACTGCTAGAGCCGAGTTGGTGTAGCTAAGACAACAGTACTTTTTTAAGGGGCTCATTTCGGGAAGGGTGAATTCATCGAGTAATATAGAAGGGCCGAAGCGGCCCACACAGATCCAAAAGGATCACGAGCAAGCGGGCAGAAGAACGGCAGAAACCATCATACGTCTAGTTTGGTTAAATCTATGAAGTATAAATTAAATCCAAGTCTAATTTAGAGAATGCTTTAGTTTTTTTTTGAAAATATCATATATATTATACTATATAGGAAGGTTTACATGCAAATTGACACCATGCATGACATGTGTCAGTTCTCTAACTAGCAATCTACACATGTCTGTTCTAGAATAGAGGTTATTTGATTGACTTCTTCTCCATATTGACAGTGAGTACTCACCATTTCCGTGTCCACCGCCATCGGCACCACCGTTGGTGTTAGCGGCACAACCGTCGTTATCGGCGTCGTCTGCTGCGCAGACTTCATTGATAGCCATCGGCTCCACGGAGCAAAGATTAGACTCTTCTGCTCTTGCAACAACATAGAAGATAGAAGCTTTGTTTGCATAACCTATCCAAAACCCACAAAATTTAAAGAAACTAAACAACAAACTATCCACAGCAAGCAAGAAACCTCTAACCAGAGAGAAGACAAGAAACTAAACAGTATTATTATTAAACAAAATAGGGAAAAACTCACAATATACCCTATTTTCTTTTGTAATTCACAATATACCCTTTTTTGAAACTATGTCACAAGATACCCCTGTTTTCTTTGCTAATTCATAAAATGCCCCTTTTTACTAACGGTCATCAAATACTCCGTTAACCTCCCTTGGAAAATGACTATTTTGCCCCTGACCGTTTTTTTTTTGAAAAAATTTATAGTTTTTTTGGCTACTTTTTTTAAAAAAAATTTAAAATTTATAATATACCCTTAATTAAGTTTGTTGTTCGCGGAAATACCCTAGTTTATGTTTTGAAGTTCACAAGATACCCCTATTTATGTTTTGTAGTTCACGAAATACCCTTATCACCCTGATGACCTGGTAAAGCATCGCCTAGTTTTCTCTTGTTTTTCAAGTGTCTTCAGCCTCTCATAATCTCAGGACAAATGTTGTTTGCATTCCAGTTCTCTGAGGTTTCTTGTCTCTCGGAATGTCTCACTAATAGCTGAGTATGAATCCCTGTCATACACAATTAGACACAATTATAATATATGACCAGAGACAAACTAGTATAGCATGGATTATTTACATAGTCAGGTAAATACCTTCAAGTAAAGAGTATATTACGTTAGTCCTGTGGACAAAAAATAATGTCACAAACATACGTTAAAAATGGCTATCGCTTGGTCGAACTCAGTAGCGGACCAGAACTATTGTTTAGGGGGGAAATTTTTTTGACACTATTGTTCTTTAAAACATTATGTTATTTTGTATTTTTCAAAAATTTATAAGAGCATTTTGCAAATTTTCAAAAGTTTGGGGGGGGGGGGGGGGCGGCCCTTCCCCCCTTTTTGTCCGCCCCTGGTCAAACTTATGTTGTGCCTAGCACTCTAATGGGTATCGCTCAGATATTTGAATGCACTAAAATCCATTTCCCTAATAGCCACCCCCCCCCCCCCCCCGGCTTGAAACTTTTAAAAATTAGCAATATGCTCTTATAAATTTTTGAAAAATACAAAATAACATAATGTTTTAAAGAACAATAGTGTTAAATTTTTTTGCCCCTAAACAAAAGTTCTGGTCCACTACTGAGTTCGACCAAGAGGTAGCCATTTTAAACCCAATGCCTGTGACATCATTGTTTGTCCACAGGACTAAATCAATCTACTCTTTATTTGAAGGTATTTACCTAACTATGTAAATAATCCATGCTATACTAGTTTGTCTCTGGTCATATATTATAATGGAAAAATTCACGAGATACCCCTGTTTCTTTCGTAATTCACAATATACCCTGTGATTTTAGTAATTTAACTTTAAACATGCTTAAATGTTGTCCAAAATTGATGAAACTTTACATGGACAATGCTAAAGTGTTATATTTTGGTCCAATATCAAATTTGAAGTTTTTTAAGCTCACATGTGACCTGTGGGACCCAATGAGAGGAACCGACTAAAATAAACAATGTCACGAACATGAGAGTATTCGATAAGTTGGGTAAAACCTTAATTCTTAGAATACTAGACATTGAGGAAATTCCCTAAGCCAATAGATGTTATTGAGAGAGATACCTCTAGGCTAATCCATGAGATTATGAAATGACTCCGAGAGGGAGTTTGGGAATTTGAGTAGTCCGGTAGAGAACTGGACATGGGTGGACTTGAGGAGCTAAATGCATAGCCCCTTTTGTATTTGAAAGCCCGGTGGTGGGTCTTGTGTATGACCCTGCCCGGAGGTCATGAGTAATGACTTAACATGTACCCTTGAGTACTGAGCATTGAGAATTGAGCATGTGAGAATTGAGTATTGAGTTGAGATTTGGGAGAATTGAGTTGTAAGTGAGCATTGAGTTGAGTATTGTAAACCTTGTTGAGATTGTGAGTAAGAGTACCCAAGAGAGTGGGTAAGACAATGAGCAAATGAGTAAGGCATAGAGAGGTAGAAACCCTCAAGCCTAAGTATATAACAAACTAAACTAACCCTTGTGTGTGTTAGTGGTTTGGTTGAATGTTGAACTTTGATTGTGGATGTACATATATAATGTATGTTGTATGCATGTTGATTTGAAATGAAATGAATCGCATGCTCTCCACCAAATAGCCGGCGTACCCTCGTAGTACGCGGGGTATGCGGAAGTCATATGCAACAATTTGTTGAGCCCCTAGGGGCATCGTTTTTATTTACAGGAACATCGAAGCCGAATGCCGTTCGAGAGTAGGACGGGGTGCCTGGGAGCATGGGTAGTTGTTTTGGAAGTTGTAATGTGTTGCATTATGGAATTGTAAGACCGACATGTGGTCAATGAGTTTGGGAGTTGTTTGTAGTAGTATACTCGGTATAGAATGTAATTGAAGTTGAATTGTATAATACGGGATCGAAGTTGTATTTTGGTTTAGATTTGATTAAGTAATGGAAGTATTATTTGTATAGCGTGCTCGGTATAAGACCCATCAGACCGATAGTGTATTTAATTGTTGTAGTTGAGTTTGGTTTGGCCTTGTTAGTCACGTGGATGACTAACGACATGTATCACCCACCGGTTGTAGTTTGAATTCCGCTGCATTGTTGTTAGTAATTGAGACGGGTTAGGAAATAATGGTGTATGTAATTACCGGTAGGGGTGTTACAGTTGATCTTGAAAATGATTCTAAACAACAAAATCCCGTTTACTAATTCTCCCTAATTATTCAATTCTCCTTCCTATGTGATTTCTCAAATCCTAGATTTTAACCTCAGATCTGAATTAATCAACTCCTGGTTCCCCGTAAAGTATATTCTTACTAGCAATTACTAAATCCTAATTGTTGTTGTGAATCTATTAATTAACCAATAGCTAGAAGCTCTCATCTAGTTTATAATCAGATGATATGTATAGGAAATTGTCATCTCTAATTAATTGGTAGTATTCCTATAGTCTATTGAATCACCACTTGTAAGCAATCAAACTAATAAAATATAACAATAAGCCAAATCACAAGATAATAACAATTGTGCAAGGAATAAAATTGCAGCCTTTATTTAATTGAGTAAAAGCATAAAAGGAGGAAGAAATTTGAAAGTAAGGATCTTTAGTAAACAAAGATTCTAATCATAGCAAAATTAAATAAAACAATAGAGATAAGGAAGAACACCACCAAATCTGTAGTAAAGTTGATGACGAATCCATTCTTGCTCCAATGTTCTTTATCTTCTCTTTAATGCTCAATGGCTAGGGTTCTTTTTCTGTCTCCAAAGATGTCTAATTGATCTCCACTTACTACCTTATATACTCTTTTGTAACCCGGATTTTATTCTAAGTTGGATTTTGGTTTTTGTATCTTTTCTTAAGCGAGTTTTATGACATTAGGTGATTTTGGTGGTTTTACGAAAGATAAGAGGGCAAGGTGGTAATTTGGCCTATTAGTAATAAGGTAAGGAACTCAGGAAATCCTTTTCCTGTTCTTTCTTCACCATGCCAGTTGATAGTTTTGAGCGCTCTCTTTTCCCCTTCTTCCTCTCATAGTTCCTTTTGGTGATTATTGTTGGTGTTGCAAATCCGTTGGTTGGGTTGAGTCTCTGTTGCTGGGTTATTCTGCATCGTCTATCAAGTTTGATTTGTGGGGTTCAGTTGTGATTTTGCTTTCATTTGGAGTTCGGTTTCTACTTTTTGGTGTGGTCTAAAATTGTCAATTCAGTGTTGGTTTTGGTATGAGTTGGTATGTGGATTACTGGGCCGCTCTTCAGCTTCAGCCTATGATTTTCTGCGCATCGATTGAGGTAGGTGGTGAATGGATTTGATGGAGGATGTTCACTCATGAGTTGTTTAGAAATTAGATTCAATGCGTTTTCTGCAGTGTTTTCTTTACCGTTTCACTGCTATTTCACTCTCAAACCCCATGGTTTCCCTTGCTTTAGATCCGGTAATGAATTGTGAAAGATTTGCCACTAAATTGTGAATTTTTTCAATTGTGTTTCTGGTTTGAGTCGCGTCCGAACTTCTGTCCAGACTTGTATGTCTAGATAGTACATCTGGCACTCTCTGTTTTCTGTTATTTAGAACGTGTCTGGACTTTCATCCGGACCTGCATGTCCGTACGGGGTGCGAGAATGAGTTTTGGGTTTCAAGTCCCGGCCTGTGTCCGAACTTGCAAGCCCGGACACAAGTCCAGACATACCCTGTGCTCTCTTTGTTTTAACTCTTGGCATGTGATGAGTGCCCAAATGAGCATGTTTTAGGGGTGTATTTCAAATGTTTTATCAACACTTTTCATGCTCATTTCTTCACTCTAGCTAGTTTTTCTCTAGTTTTGTGTTTTATTGGTGTTTTACACATTATTGTTCAAACATGAGGAATAACATAGCTAGAAATAAAGTAGACAAAGAGATAAACGTGTGGGCTCAAACGGATCCAAAATCAGAGCTTTATTGAAGAAGATAGAGCAGTTATTTCTTCTCTATCACGGACCTCCCCAAGCGACCGCCCCATAGGGTCGGTCGGAAGTTCCGGAGGCCAGAAACACTCGTTTCGGAGGCCGAAATTGCCTCTAGTCCTGACCGCCTCTACTGTCTGCATCTGTGGGGCGGTTGTGATGAATAGAATAAGAAGAAGAACCTTCATTGAAGCTCTTCTTCAACCTCCCATGGATAATTCTTCTCCCTTCTCTCATTTTCGTGCTTTAATGTTGTGTAGTTTCCTTGTAGCTTAGGGGATTTTGTTCCCAATCCCTTAAACTCCATTATTGAACCTTGAATTTGTGTTTATGCTTAATTGTAGTCCTTGTGCTTAATTAAGATGAGTATTGAGTGTTTATGGCTTCTAAACTTGTTACTCATGATTCGGGGATTTGTTTAGGGTTTTGCCTGAATTATCATCTACGTGTTAAATTGGTTGGTTTGGCCTACCAATTAGTTTAGCATTATTGTGGGATTATATCAAAATGTTATTCTGAGATAGAAACCTAAACCGTAGGGGACTAGAACTGTGTACTCTAATTTTGATGATTATGAGATTAGATTACATTGCAACTTAGGGGAACTTAAGCTTAGTGCTATCGATTGACCCGAGGATTAGCTAATTGAGAAGTTCCTATTAAATTAGTTTGGATTAGTAGGCCTAGATTAGGTTACTAATTAATTAAGTGTTCCGTTGTTTAGGTATAAGTTCAAGGGTTGACAATCGGTAGTAAAGGGAGGATGGGTGCAAATATCCATCTCGGGCTACATCTATCCTTGATAGTTAGTTTAGTGTTTATTGGCCTTCTTTATTTCTATTTTCACAATAAAAAAACCCCTAAAACCCCAATTTACATTTATGCACTTTTGTTTTTATCTTCTTGCACATTTACTAAGCTTATAATCGATCAGATAGTTACAAAGTCCCTGTGGATACGACCTTGTTGTATAACAATGACTGGTTCAGTGCCTATAGTTAGCAAGATAGTTTAATCACTATTTTGCAACAGCATGTGTCCAGACTTCCCCATGTACATTTTTTCAGACTTCCGTCTAGAATTTCAAGCCTGGACGCAAGTCCGAACTTCTTTGGTTTTTGCCATCGGCATGTGTCCGAACATGTAGCCCAAACAATTGTCCGGACAGGCTACTAATTTTGCCTACATTGCTTGTTTGAGCTCTGTTTGACTTCTGATTGCGGGATTATGATTCTCTAAGTGTAATAAGTGATTTACTCACATATTATGCATGTTTATGCACTCTTGTTCAGTAAGTTTATGTATTTCATTTTAAGACCTAGTTACATACTTCTAACCGTGGATGGCCGGGTCTGGCTATCCATAGCATGCTGCACATGACGTCCTTTGTTTTATGTTCCTCGGTTTCCCGAGATGATTAGCGACCGACGGGTCCACTAGTGGTGTCTAGTACTTCTGTTATAGGATCTTCTGATCCAAGGGCTTCCTTCCCTTCTGTTGCTAGCCCGGTTTTAGGGTCGTTACACACTCTTCTCTCATTTAATAAAACGCACCACTTTATTTTTGGATTTTCTGGACATGTGTCTGGACACCTCTATCCCATCCACGCGAAATCGTTCTTCAGTGAAACTCTTGAAATGTGTCAGGGCTAGCAAGTCCGGACGCATGCCCGGAGAAGGTGCGCATACTCTCAGAGGGTGTCCTCCCCTGCAAGTCCGGACCGGAGCAACTCGAGGCATTTTAGCACCAGATGGATGAGCACCAATGCCTCATGATGGAGCACCAGCGACAGATGGACACCCACACCAGTTTCTTCACGAGCAGATGGAGCATGGTGGTCCCCCTCCTCAATAGCTTTCCCCTGATCACCAGACCGGCGCACCATTGTTTTTCTACTTTTTTATCTATCTTTTGACTCTCTTTTAGACATTTTATTTAGTTTGGATATTTTTTATGTTTGTCCTTTAAACTTCATTTACTTTCGTGTTGTCATACTTACATGCTGCACTACGGTGTTTTTAGCACCTTTTTGACTACTCTGCTATGGGACTCATTTATGAGTCCGCTTTTGGTTATCTAACTATGACATTTTTGCAAATTCTTCGGAATCCATTTTGCACCTAGTTTCTTTTTGGCTTTGCATTGTAGATATTTATCAACTGAACTCAAGAACACCCCAAAGTTGAGTAAGGAGAAATTCAAGAGAAACTCTTACAAATTTTTCCTAGGATCTTCGACTCTTCCTGTAGGAGCTAGCTCTTCAATGACCCCGGACACTAGCAAGTGTGGGGGAACCCGACCAACAACTCATCTTTATCAGGGGAGTACTAGTTCTCTAACCTTTTAACATTTATACAATGCATAACACTTTTTGCCTACTCCAAGCTTAGTGCTTCGAAAAGGTCTTCTGTTTGTTTTTCCTTGAGCTTTGCTTTGAACAATGAGGACATTGTCCCATTCAAGTGTGGGGGACACGACCTTTTCTTTTTGGTGCACTGCTCAATTTCCTTATGTATGTCTATAGCTTCCATGTAGGTATTACATTTATAGTAAGCAAGTTTTTCCATGAATTCTTCGAATTTTTCCACCGATTTTTTTTTTCAAAAGTTCTCTCTTGAGGAGCATTTATGTGCGATACAATCATAAATCCATATCTTGGTGAATTTTTATTGCTTAGGGGTTCTTTCTATCTTCTCATCTAGGGATTGCTAAGGGGTGCTTCCTTGTGAAAAATTTTAAAAAGGAACTTGAGAGACACCATAGGTAACCAACAAATGAGAGTTGAGTGTTCATTAAAGCAAGGCAAAATGCCAAATTATCTCTCCTCATCTTTTGTTGCAAAAGTGAATCAAATGCAAATCTCTATTTTTCCTTTTGTTTTTTCCTCAATGCCCATTCTTGAGAGAAGTTGGTCATGGTAAAAGTTCTCCAAGTTCTATAATCTGTAAGAACTTGGAAGCACTCTAGATCATACCCCGCAACTCTATAGTTTTTATTTGCCCTAAGCACACCCATGTCATCATGAGAAGGTTGGTTGCACTCCTCTTGAGGCGTTTCACAAATTTTGCTCACTTGAATTCAAGAATTCATCTAAACACTTGTTTGCTTTAAATGTTTCTTCTTTTTGTGGGTCCTTAGCTAATTTTTCTTGAGGAAAAGCAAATAGATAAGTGTGGGGAGTTGATAAGTGGTGAAATAGTGCTATCTCAAGGTCTTTATTCACTGTCATTTTATTTGGTGCATGACTTATTTCACCACTTTATGGAGTACTTTTGTGATTATTAGTGATCTTATACTTTTGACATATTCGAATAGGTAAATACTCATGTGAGTACATTTTGAAAGCTTAACTTGAGGATGCATCAATGTTCAAGCACTTCGGGAAGGATGCCAAGCCAACAGGAAGCATCGGGAGAATTCCGGCACAAAAGAAGAACTTTCTGGTCTCGACTGACCTTGTCCAAACCTTCCACAACACACTGAAGTTGAACTACCTTGGGGCCGACCTTGGCAAGGTCGGTTGAGCTAAAAAATTGTCACATGCCTCCCTCACCAGAGAGTACTACCAACCCACGAGACCAACCTTGACAAGGCCGGTCACAAAAATCTGCCCATATTGATGTTTTAAAATGCTGAATTTTGGGGCTTCCTTCCTATT
This sequence comes from Limonium bicolor, assembly GCA_023374045.1. Classification (NCBI taxonomy): domain Eukaryota; kingdom Viridiplantae; phylum Streptophyta; class Magnoliopsida; order Caryophyllales; family Plumbaginaceae; genus Limonium; species Limonium bicolor. Next base: position 436,025,467 of record CM041777.1, read on the forward strand.
CTTCAACACCCACGTTTCCAGCTAGAAAGAAGAGAGAGAGAGTGATAAAAATAAGGGAGAAAAGAAGAGGAGAAAAGAAGAGAAGAACAGGAGGAATAAGACATTGAAGATTCTACCTCCATTGAAGCTTGAAAGCTCCTCTAATGGCTATTCTCCCTCTTTTCTTCTTTTCCTCTCTTAATGGCTGAGTAGACTTATTTGTAGGATGGGGCTTGATCCTATTTTTGCTCATTGAATGCTAGAAACCTAACTAATTTAATACTCCTGTTTTATTCTCTTCAATATCAATTAATGCCTTAAATTGATCTCTTATTGCATTTATGGGGGTTTCATTCAATAGTTGAGCTTGAGTTTGGAACTAGACCAAAAGGGGGATAACCCTAACTTTGTTCTCTTGATTTTAGGAGTAAACTCTTAGGGCTGTTATTTAAGAGTTTTTTTCCTTAATGCTACTTAGTGACTTAAACCTGCTTTGATTAAGGGGTTTGACTAATTAGGTAAGAATTGGGTTTCCCATGATATGGGGATTCGTGAATTGAACTCTAATAGGCAATGAGATAATGAGTTGTGGTTTTGAGTTTCTTTGGGTGATTTAGGTGATTCCCCACTATCCTAGGGTACTCTTCCACCCATTGCATCAAACAAATATTTTATTGTTTGATTGCTTTTCCATTGACAAACAATCAAGCTTGCCTCCGGCTAAACCCCCATTTATTGTTTTTATTTGTGTTTTACTAAAATAATGAAGCTTGGGATTTAGTAACCAATTTCCTTGTGGATACAACACTTGTTATATTGCAACGAATTGGGTGCACTTGCCCGTTTAGCTAGGTTTAATTACTATGTTTGTAATTTTCCCAACAGTTTCCCAGCCTAACAGTTCTCGAATTTAAACAGGTGATATGTTCTTCTCCTTGGTAGCTGGATAATCAACTTGATAAGGCAATAACTATTGGAATTTTTTATTACAACAGTTATTTTGCTCAAAAACCACGGTTAAAAACCGTGGTATATATCCATCGCATATAGGAAAACTGAGTGTGAATGACGGTTCAAAACCGTCGTTTTAAACATGATAGAAAAACCACGGTTTTGGAACCGTCATTTAAAAGCTTCATTCGCGCGGATTTTACCGACTTTATATGACGGTTATACATGAAACCGTGGTTTATGTAATCTTTGAATTTTTTTTTGCCGACTATAAATGACGGTTGCAGCCAACAACCTTCATTTATAGTCTGTGATTTTTTTAAATCCCAGCATTCAATCTTATGTGCGGCAGATGCAACTAATCACTGATTTTTAATCTAATAGATCGCAGACACAACAAAATGAAGAGGCCTGAGCATGTATGTGCCTTGTTTGTGAATTACGGTTGCAAAATCATGAGTGAAGAAGAATGAAGAGGGGCAGTATGTTCCCAGTTTGCCAGTGGGTTACAAAATTTTTGTGAGGTTTGAAGAGAATGGATGAGGCGCAGAGCAATGTTCGTTGTTCGCCAGTTAGAGTTGCAAAGATTACCGCGAGTGGAGATGAGGAAGAAACACAGAGCATGTTCTTTGTTCACGGACGTGGGTTGTAAAATTACCGTGAAATATAGAGAATGAGAAAGAGGCGCAAAGCATGTTCCTTGTTCGCCAGTGTGGGTTGCAAAATTACCGTGAAATCTAGAGAATGAAGAAGAGGCGCAAAGCATGTTCCTTGTTCACAAGTAGGATTGAAAAATTACCGTGAATGAAGAGACTTGGAAGAGAGGCGTAGAGCATATGTTCCTAGTTCGCTAGTTTAGGGTTGCAAAAAATTACCGTGTAAGAAGATATATAAAGAGAATAAAGAGAGGCGCGAGTTTTTTAGCTGAAAATTAAAATTTCCGCTTAGACTATAAATGACAGTTCTATAGAAAACTGTCATACTATAAATGACGGTTAACCCAGAACCGTCATATATAGTCCATGGCGTAACTGAGTATAAATGACGGTTAGTCATTGATACTCAGTGGCGCGATACTATAAATGACGGTTACCCAGAACCGCCATTTATACTAAGTGGCGTAATACTATAAGTGAAGGTTCACCCAGAACCGTCATTTATAGTCAATGACGGGAAACTGGTGCAAGAATATAAACAACGGTTTCGTACGGAACCGTTGTTTATGTTCAGTATAAATGACGGTTTGTAAATACCGTGGTTTAAAGGCCGTGGTTTAAAACATATTTTTCAGCAGTGAATGGTCTGACTATCCCCAACGCAGATGGATGTTTTGAGCATGAAGAAACAAATATGTCCATTCCGGTGTACCAAGAAACCGATCTAAGTGACTTCTGATGTTATCGATTCCTCATCGTCTGTAAGTGATAGTGAGGATACCACCACAAACCCAAATCGTCAAGCTCGCAAAAACTCAAACAATTGTGGAAGGCCATCATGAGACCCACAGTGACGTTCTCCCCTTCAACTCTGTTCATACTTCATACCTATACAAAATTTCATTGAAATAACCAAAAACCAACTAGGGTCTAGAAGGAAAACGTCTCAAATCCTGTAGAAGATTCCAAGTCCGCCATCGATCATTTATAGTAGACCATCCATAAATTTTCATACAATGCCAACCCAACCCTAAGCCCCTTTCGTTCCAGTATTCTATATGATGAGCCGTGAATGTGTGCACATGAAGCAAACTATAGTCTCGCCAATATAAAGCAATACCTCTACTACGACCGATACTGTCAACCACGAAACCATTGAAACCCCACAAGCGTCTTCCAAATTGGGTCATCTCAACCCGTGACATTTTTGTTTTAGAAAGGAAAATTAAATCTGGTGATTCATTCGAATTACCTCAATATCCCATTGAACATAGTAGGGTTCCCTCAACTCTTGACAGTTTATTGAGAGTGACTTATGATAACAAGTCAACAGACGAAAATATTGGTGCAAAGTTGTTGAAACTGAGACATGCAGAAGGTTGAGACCAACATACAACCAACATATGCAAGGGGTTATCGACAAGAAGAGAAAATGAGAACAACACCCAGTTGAAGGAAGAAGAGGACTCCAATTTTCAACCCAAATGAAGCACTTAACAAAAAGGATTAAACTCAATAAGATTTTCTTGTTTTTGAAACATGAATATCATTACATTAAGGATAACACACTAAGACAGAAGACAAGTAGACAACCAACCACATCCAAACTAAATACTCCCTCCTATTCTAAATATAAGTCGTTTTAGGCTTTAGAATTATGTTCAAATTATAAGTCGTTTTAGACTTTTTGTATCTATCTTTCTACTTTTACCCTTTCTACTTTTTAATTATTATTATCATTGCACACTACTTTTTATCTTTTATCTTACCAATAAAGTATACTTACTTTTTTATTCTCTTAATACAAAAAGTAAGGGTATACAAATCTTTTTAAACTCTTTCTTAAAAATGGTGAAAAAGTCTAGAACGACTCATAATTAGAACAGGAGGGAGTAACATTTTCAATTTATCGAAGGGTAAACCTGAAGCATCTAAAACGGAATATTGTATCGCCTCTTAATTAGAACGGTCAGTAATGCGTACTCATCTCCGGAAGCCATCTCTCCCACGTTGTGGCCCTCAAATATTGTTTTACGTTTTTCCCACCCTTCCACTCCCGATCCTCTCGGCTTTATAAGGCCGGTTGCGTTGTTTCGCACTGATCTCTTCCTATCACTACACTTCTCGTCTTTTTGTCATTTCTAGTGGTTACGGTGAAGCTTATCGGGGGAATTGGTGAAAATGGCGACGTTCAAGGTTACTCGTGTCGAAACCACTCCGTTCGATGGACAGAAACCTGGCACTTCCGGTCTTAGGAAGAAGGTGACAATCTGTTTTCGCCTTGTGTTATTTCCTGATTTGATCGATCTATTCTTTCACCGATCCATGCTTCCCAGTTGGTTTTAATGTGTTTGACAATGGCTTTTCATCACACATCTGCCTCCTTACTCGTTATACACATGCATCTGGAAGTAAATTTCATGCCTACTTGATCTTAGTTCCGTAATTAACTAGATCAGCTGGCGCCGCTTTGCGTCGTCGATGGTCGATCCGTGGTCACTGCCCATATATTTTCGCTGTTGATTAAACGTTTGATTGCGGTTTTGTAATTGACTCTAAGCTTTAGTGATCAGATCAGGATGGCGTGGGGAAAATAACCTTATCACGTTGCTTATAGCTTAGATCTTATACGTTGATGGGGTGATCTTGAGATGCATTGGTCAACATGAAAAGTGATGTTATAATTTGATGCGGTTGCAATTGGTGCCTCCTTAAAGAACATAGTTTCCAGATTTGTGGATATCTCGAGGCAGCTACAGTTATGTCATGTTGTAAATTCTTGACACGCCCTATACAATGACAGAGTGCTAAGATAATTGTAAATTATTCTGAGTAGAGTTGTGGGCTGGTGGTAATTATAATCCAGTATGGGGTAAGCTCCATGTTCTGGTTAAGACAATTACGCATGACGTGATGACCGAGTCCTTTCTCTTAAAAATTCTCATAAAAGGCAGGCTTCTGTACTTAGCAGATATGGTTTATTTTGCGTCCTTGTTTTGTCTATGTGCTATACTTTTTTGATGTTCAGTGTTACTAATCTCTAAAAACGTGATGTTTTTGCCATTACTCGGGAGTGTAACCCATGGTATATGCATTGGTCTGAGCTCCTACTGCTCTTTGACCTGGACTATTTCTCTTTGACACCAATTTCCTCTTCTTTTATCTATCTACATGCACAAGCTCGGAAAGTGTATCCTGTTGACATTATGAGTAGTTAAGTTGATTGATTTTATTTGTGCATCCGTTGAGCATTAGATTACTCTAATTAGTTAATTATACTATATCTCAGGTCAAAGTGTTCACGCAACCTCATTACCTGCACAATTTTGTTCAAGCAACTTTCAATGCTCTAACAGAAGAAAAAATTAAAGGTAGGTGACTTTTTGTCGGTTTGTCTCCAATTGATTCATATTTTTGTCACTTCTCAACTCATCTTGTTCTGTTCCTGGTACTTCTTAGTGACCCCTTGAGACCTTGATGATATGTTTGACTTGAATTGCGTATCTTCTTGAGCTGTATCTCAAGGATCTGTATTTGCTTTCCTTTTATGAGTGTATCATATGTTTTATATCTGATTATCTCAGAAAAAGCACTTGACATCAATGCATCATGTTGATTGCAGAGTCTTCTGACTCTTCGTTACTACTTCCTGCTTCTGACTTTGTGGTTCGTGTTCGTAAGATGCTTTGCTTGGAATGTACTTGGGGATGATAAGGTGTCAAAATTTAATGGAATAGAGCAACAAAATACATTACTGGTCTGAACTTAAGTCACCGGAAGGAAAAACACATATCACCAAATATGCAAGGGTAAAGATGAACATGATAAAATTTTGATTTGCTATCAAGAAACTGAACCCATTAGAGAGATGAGCAGGGAAATCAATCTGAAAATGATCCTCCACAAAGCTTTCCTAAATGCTTGATAGCCAAACTGGTATATATTTTGGACGTTGTAATTAGGGTAGAATTTGTAATTTGTTTAAAACATTTGTTCAATTACGATGTTTTATTCATGGATATACTTAGCAACCTCTTAGGAGCAAGCATCTACCAGGAGCCTTTCTTCTTGTTATATAATAAGGCCTTGTTTTTCCATATCTTCAAATAGTTCCAGATTATTGATGGTGTCTGCGCTTGTTTTCCATATGTTTTAGATCTGTATATAGTATGCATAATATGTCAATAGGGGTAGCTTATGTAGGAAAATGTAAATCTGGCCTGGTCACATTATGTCTAATTCTGCTCTCTTTTGAGAAGTGTATGGCAACTTCCTGATGCAAATGCCTCCATTTGTTCAATTAACTCTTCCGGATGATCCTGGTAGTGAAGTAGGGTGCTTAATATTTCTTTGAATTTATTTTGGATTGCATATTTGATGTCACTGATCTTGGCAGCCTCATGTAATGCCTGCTTACTTTGCTGGTAGATTAATGTACTTTCTACCTTTGTTTTGTGTTGCTACATTTTGATATGTAGGTAAAACCCTTGTTGTTTCTGGTGATGGTCGCTATTATTCAAAGGATGCCATTCAGGTTTGTTGGGTTTTTCATCTCATATTTGTCTGAGTTTATTGGGTACTTCTTCAGTGTAGCTGTTCATTGGAATATGTTTATCTCTCTGATGTATATGTTCCTTCTGTTAAGACTCCCCAATTTATCCAGTGATGTTCTGATGTATTGTAGTAAACTGAGGTGTCGTTTAATATATGAGACCGAAAATGGTAATGATCATTAATGTCATGTATGCTTTTGCTTTTCAAGTTTGAAGTGAAACATATTTGATGTTCTTGAGGTATAATGGTTTGTTGTAGAAAAGCTATACAGATTAGACTTGATGAGAGAACATTCCTACTTCACTAGAAAGTTATGAAATCATACTATGAAATGGAGGGAGTACAAAAGTGGGTTAGCGGATTATTCATTGATATGGGAGCAAATTCAGCAGCATCAATGTACAAATTTTATTCTTCCATGCTCTTCTTACATATCTGTTAATATTTCAGCTGAAACTGCTATTATACTCATGGAAGGAGTAGACAGTTTTGGAATTCTGTACCTCACAGTGATTTGGGCTTACCTAACAATCTAGAAGCTATTCGCTAGTTCATGCTGTCTCTTGTAAGCTCATAGAGCTCATGTGCTGAAATTTGTCTTGAGTTGCACTTAAACCTCAATTAACTCCTTCAACTGATTGCTGAAGTGCAACATATGAGAAGCTGTGTCACAGCTTCATCATTAGTTTCAATTTGCTATGGTAGCCAAACAGCTTATTAATTCTTATTGATATGTATAATCATCTTAGAGGGTTCATAAAGAACCCCTGGCAAAGAAAAAAGTGAAAATGATGTAATATCTTCTTGAAAATATCGGCAATTCCCAGCCATTGGTTATACAGCTAGTAGTTTCATTTGATGTCTGCATATGTGCTATAGAGGGATCACAATGGTGTAGCGTACATATTTCTGTATGTGATCCTCTCTTGATTGATTTGTGGGGGAAATGCAGATAATTGCAAAGATGTCTGCTGCAAATGGAGTTCGACGTGTTTGGGTTGGCCAAAATGGATTACTTTCTACTCCTGCTGTGTCAGCTGTCATCCGTGACAGAGTTGGGGCAGATGTAAGTTCTGTTCACACATTTGATATCAAAGAAATCTAGGTACTGTTATGTTAATAGTATTTCATTCTCACCGGTTCTGGTATAGGACTCAAAAGCATCTGGAGCATTTATACTGACTGCAAGCCACAACCCAGGTGGTCCTAATGAGGTCCGTGGTACCATTTTTTTTAACTGCAGTCAACCAATCTCATTGTTTGTCCGATGCTTGATTATCTTGTGGATTCATCTATATCCAACTCTTCTGGTTGTGCACCCCTGTTTTTGCTCCAAGGGTTCGGATTTAGAATAGAAAGAGAAAGGGTGGACAATACATTTTGCCCAAATTGGGCCTGGTTGTGGAGAAAGACCCAACCTAGTCCTCTGGGTGGGCTGGGCTATATGTATAGTTGTATGTATAAAATTTATTAATTAATTTTATTTTATTTTGAAATAATTCAATATTTATAAACTTTGTACAATATATATTTATATTGATAAATAATTATATATTCTATAACAAAATTTTGCATACTTTTATATGACTACTTTTAAATAGTTAATGTTGTGGGTTGGGCTGATGGACAAAAATTTAAATAAGGCCTGGTCCGAACTTGGTCGCTCACCTGTGAAAGTACCAAGTTTTGGTTTCAATAATTTCTGTGTAAAAATTATGACAGAATTAGGAGACTGAGCGTGAGAATTGGTGGCTATGATAGAATTAGGGAGGATGAGAATTTGGCATTGGGCTCTGTTAAAATTATGGGAGTACTAATTTTAAGAAAAACGCTCTTTTATGTGATCTACAAGTAAAAGCGGTGGGAGACAAGAATATAGAGCCATTTGAACAGGGGTCATAGAGTAGTAGTAGCATAGCATGGAGCAATTAAAGGATAGATGGCGCAATCTGGTAATCATAGGAGTATAGAAGCAGAAATGATGTGAGATTGGGTTGCCCAACTAGATGAGAAACTGCTTGTTCTTGGCTCCAATAGTGTTAACTTTTGCCCAAACGTGCTATTTCACCTTCATGGAACTGGTTCGAGCCAGCACCTGACTTTGAGCATTGGAATTGAGTTAAAAGGCTGACAGGAATTTCCAGCTTTGTTGCCTAGCTGAAAACCACTAAGTTGTCAGATTCGTCACAGTTTGATCAAAGGGATGCACTTTCCTAAATTCAGCTATCTACAAATATAAATTATTCTAATCTGACTCATATACATGTCCTCTTTATGGGCTTTCTATGCTTTTGTTGCCACTTGCATCACACAGTTCATCTCAAGTCTTGGTGGACGCACTCAATTTCCTATATAGGTTAGATGGAAAAGGAATCTTAAGCTCTAAGACCACCTATTAAATGATGTTTGTTTTGCTATTCTAAAACAATGGCTGTTCCCTGGAGTAGAGTGGGGAATGTGCTCTACCTACTTGCTAGCCTTAGAATTCTATTGGTATTTATCATTCTGGGCTGGTAGTTGAACAGAGATTTTTCCTTTTATAATAGATATACTTTCTGATTTTATTGACTCAGTGCTAAAGAGACCAACTACTATGGTAGTCTGTGCTTTTTAGTTGTCTAAATATTGTCATGTGATGGTGGCTGTCTATGTTGCACGGGACTGGTATGGGTACCGGGTGGGGATGGAAAATGGGGAAACATCAATTGTTAGAAATGTAAGAAACACGGGGATGGCAAAAAAAAATATAGATTCCTTATATAATCCTTCTATAGAATAAAACATCGTTGGTAATCCATCCATCAAGTGTGTTAATATAAGACGATATTCAAAATATTAGATTATCTACTATTAATATGATAAATAACAACTTTTAGTATAATTAAAAATATAAATTATATAGTCATTAGTGCAACAAAATAGTAAGAAGCAATTTATTCTAATTGAACAATGTTAAAATGAACTGTAGATAAAGATACAGTATACGATTAGTATATTTCTACACACAGTGGACGTTTCCACGTTTCGTGGTGTTTCCCGTTTCGGAGATGTTCCGGGACGTGGGACATGACATAAGCCACATTTCGGTGCAACACAGGTGGCTAGGTGACATACATCTTCGATTGCTTTCTTAAACACGAGCATTCCGCTGATTTGAGTTTTGGTTGCAGGATTTTGGAATCAAGTATAACATGGAAAATGGAGGACCGGCTCAAGAGGGAGTTACCAACAAGATATATGAGTGCACAACTACCATTAAGGAGTACTTGATAGCTGAAGACATGCCTGATGTAGTGTCTATCCTATCTGACTGATTAGCATATAATAGAATAGTTGATATCTAATTATAGTTATTCTACATGTCAGGTGGATATATCTACCGTAGGCATATCTAGTTTCTCGGGCCCAGATGGACCATTTGATGTTGAAGTTTTTGATGCTACTGAAACCTATGTGAAACTTATGAAGTAAGTTTTCTTTGATACACCTTACAATTGCTATTGGATAACTGTGTTTTTATGCACAATGGTCACAGAATTTTCAAATGAAAGCTCTGATGCTCTTAGTGTTTTTAGCAATATTCAGTCATATTGAGAACTTGACATATTTGGATATTTTCTATTTTTTTTTTCAGCTTCAGTAGTTATCTTCTTGCTTTGTTAATGCTCCCATTTCCTGACTTGCCAAATTCATAAGTTATCATCAACTGTGGTGATGAGTTGCGAGTGTGAATACTGCTAAGCATTATTAGATGTTTCTCTGGCTAACCTACTACTGTGAAAAACGTCTGTCTTCACCACCCATGTATATATCTTGAGTCTTTTTAATCCTATATTTATTGATTTGCTGGGTTTTCTACAGTACTCTTATATTTCTACCTTATGAGATCATTTTTTTCAGCTTAATTAATCTTGTTTTCAGCATGCCACTATGACTAGTGATCATCTCTTAATCGAAACCTTCTGTATCTGTTGAGCAGATCGATTTTTGACTTCCAGGCTATTCAGAAGCTACTTTCGTGCCCAAAGTTCTCATTTTGGTATCTTCACTCCCTCTGTATATCGATGTAGTGAACTTTATATTTCATGGTCGTGTTTCATGCTGATTATGTTTTTGGTTGTTAATTTGAAGTTATGATGCTCTTCATGGAGTTGCTGGTGTTTATGCACATCGCATTTTTGTTGATGAACTTGGCGCGGATAAAAATTCACTGTTAAACTGCATACCAAAGGTCTGTTTCTTCCATCAGTAGGACGTACATTATTGCAAACTACTCCATGTTAACGTTTGAATCTGTTGCATCCTTGGCTTAATCTGTGCAGGAAGATTTTGGTGGAGGACATCCTGATCCAAATTTGACCTATGCAAAAGAGTTGGTTGAGCGAATGGGATTAGGTAAATCAGACTCTGCAGTTGAACCACCTGAATTTGGTGCGGCAGCAGATGGTGATGCTGATCGTAACATGGTCCTTGGTAAAAGGTAGCTTCAGGATAAATCTCGTATGGTAGTTTCTGCTATTCTTAAGCTTGTTAGCTAAGCTTCTGACTTGTTTTCTGTGTAGATTTTTTGTTACCCCATCAGATTCGGTCGCTATTATTGCTGCAAATGCAGTGGAAGCGATACCCTACTTTTCTGGTGGCCTAAAAGGTGTTGCTAGGTATGGTTGCCTTCCGCTCCCTTTTTTTTTTGCGTTAATATGGATGACTCTTGTTGGTACCTCTGTGAAAACGTTATATAGCTAGCAGTATTTATCATTTGCTCTTTATAAGTATGCATTATTCATGCAGGAGCATGCCTACATCAGCTGCCCTTGACGTTGTTGCTAAACATCTCAATTTGAAATTCTTTGAGGTAATATCACAAAATCTCACATTTGCTCATATTTAGTTCTGTCTCTAATGTTTGTTACTTGTGGAAGAAGGCTTAATACGTGTCTGACTCTTGTGGTACAGGTGCCCACTGGCTGGAAATTTTTTGGCAACTTGATGGATGCTGGTATGTGTTCAGTTTGTGGTGAGGAGAGCTTCGGCACAGGTATGCTTTTATAATGCTACCTTTTTACATCTAGCTCAATAGTTTTTGGATTACTTGGGAATAATCATGTAGGTTCTACTTAAACAGGGTCAGACCACGTAAGGGAGAAAGATGGCATCTGGGCTGTTTTAGCTTGGCTGTCTATCCTTGCTCACAAAAACAAAGAGAACTTAAGTGGAGACAAGCTTGTAACTGTTGAAGACATTGTTCGTCAGCACTGGGCCACTTATGGACGTCATTACTATACTCGTTACGACTACGAGGTGACCGCTTGTGCCTGTTAATGGCAATTGTCTAACTTTACTATTAGCCTACATTATGATTTTAGTCTGGTAAGGCCATCTGTTGACATGGTTGAAACAAAATTCTTCAGAATGTCGATGCAGGAGCTGCTAAAGAACTTATGGCTCATTGGTCAAATTGCAGTCTACCCTCCCTGAAGTTAACAAGTATGTTTACGCTTGCAGTAATATTCTGTTTGGATTTTCTTGCTATTTGTCTCCAAATTTGAATAAAGCAAATCTTATGGATGGTCTGTAATGGGGTAAATTACAGGATTGTCAAGGAAGCGAGTCCAGATGTATCAAATGTTGTGAATGGTGATGAGTTCGAGTATAACGATCCTGTAGATGGTTCAGTTTCCAAGAACCAAGGCATTCGGTACCTGTTTGAAGATGGGTCAAGACTGGTGAGAACATTAGTCTGAGTCACCTGTTGTCCTTGTCTTTCATCACATTGTTACCACCTCTTTTATTCTGGCCCTTTTTCTTCATTTCAATTTTTGGTAGTCATGTCGTCCTTAAAATTGCAGGTATTCCGTCTATCTGGGACTGGATCTGAAGGTGCAACCATTCGCCTATACATTGAACAGTATGAGAAGGATCCATCCAAAATCGGAAGGGAGTCACAGGATGCCCTTGGCCCCCTTGTAAGTCCTTCAATATGTGAGGTTTGATTTAACTCTGCTGGTGAAAACATTTCTCATCTGCTTGCTCTTGGTTGCAGGTCAAGGCTGCTCTCAAGCTCTCAAAGATGGAGGAGTTCACTGGCCGTTCTGCTCCAACCGTCATCACATAGGCATGTTTTTATCACCATGCTTTGTTGGGCTTCTGTTTAAGCCAATCCATATATATAATCAGGACTAGAGGCTAGATCCTTTGCTTGGTAATGTTTTAGCTACACTCCCGCGAAGTCTTTGTATTAAATGTTTAAAACAGCGAGTCGATGTCGTTGCTGCCCTAGTATGAGGCCCCAGAGAAAAAGAGAACATGTCAATGTTCCGCTTTTTGCTGAATAAGTCGTGATCTGATGCTATGGACATTCTTTCCGTCTCCATTCGGGGTTAGCTTTCTTGATGAAGTTTATTTGCTGTTGGGGTCAGGTCTGGATCAAACCTCACCGATGAACTACGATTCTGATCTAGCCCCATGCATTTCGAGAACAAATAAATCTTTAGCTTAAGAGGATGAAGATTTTTTTTTCTTTGTTTGAGATAAAAGTGAAAGGATGAAGATTCCGGTCCACCCAACAGAGGCCTTCTTTTAGACTTCGATCCGTCTACTGGTACTCCCCTTTAGCTTGATTGATCAGTACTCTTTCTTGTAGGCAAGGTGGTTTGCATCTGGTCAAGTCTAGATAGAACAAAAGGCCTTTATTTATAGCACGTAGGTCTCGGACTTGTGTAGGATGCGTCGGCTGATTGAGAGTACCTAAGTGGTTAATCTTGAGTTTTACAAGGTGATTATAATAAAAGTAACTCGTTACATTTTCTTCATTTAAAGCACAAAATATCCTGTCAAGTATGTCTCTCAGTAGTGCAACTTGCTATGCTATGCTCTCTCAGGGTTACAGTACCTGCTAGCAAATTGGTAAAAATCATCATGCCTTAACTTTTCGTATATAGCAAAAGTTTTCTAAAGATTAGCTGACTTGGTGTCCAAAAATCTCAGCACTAATGAATATTTTGGTTGAGCTTTTTGGGGGGTTGAAATCCTGAAGTTGGCTTTCTGGACTTTAGATTTCTTATTCCTTTTGCAACATCCGTGCATCTCACATGGTTATCACAACAACATCCGAGTTTTGCGCGCCTCCTTGTGAAAACACATTGAAAGACATAATGGACCTTGATTTTACTAAGTGGCCTATGATCAACAAAATGACTAGTTGTCTTGATTTGTACATTTTGCATCAAGATGTTGAAACAGTCCATCAACAAGAAGTCTTAAAGGGTCCAACAAGGTTCCCTTTTTTTTATAAAACTTAACTAACATCACAATTCATCATGCGACTATGAAAACATCAATAAAAAGGGAGCTAAATTGATCAAAGTTTCTCCGTTTAGATCAAGCATATCCGAATAGGAGCGGGTTATGTCGAAGTGCCGTCTTAGATCAAGCATTTCAAATACTCCCTTCATCCAACTTTAAACTTACCATTGCTTTTGCGAATGCTTGTTTGTTTCGATATATAACATATGGAATGTTTGTTTGTTTGTATCAAAGTTTCCCTTTCATCACATAAGAAATCTCTGACAAAACTTAGATTGTAAGATTAGTCTGTCTTATACGTTAGGGAAAGCGTCCCAAAAAACAAATGGACATTTAATTTGGGATGGAGGGGTTATTCTAATTCTTCCTATAGCAAAGCATAGCCTATTGATCAAGCACAAGAAATAAATCTCAAGCAAACTTTAAAACTATAGATAAAAACTTGCAAATTATAACCAACAAGCCATTCTAAAATAAAACTATATTCTGTCAAATTAGTAGAAAAAAACCAAAAGAACCCGAACAAGTCAAATTGCAAATTATAAACCACTTCCTCCTTTTCTCCAACATTAGGGAAAGTGGTAGTCCAACCTGATATAATCAAGTGGTTAGAGTAAAACAAATGTTTGAAGAACAACTTCAACAACAAAATAGAAACCAAAACCATTTCCTAAGGAATAGATGAGTTTAAGAAGTGGGTTTACTAGAGCGAAAGAGAAGGAAAACAGGAGTTGTAGGACTCTGAGTATCTTTCAAGACCTACACGAGCATATCACAGTTCAAACTCACATCTTGGTCCTTGAATTGCTTCAAAGGCATCTCTAACCACTCTTCAAAAGTGGTAACAGTGTTGGTGTTGCTACATTCAAGCATTTTGACGACTAGATAGGCTTTAATTGATGAGCGTTGATGTGGCTTTGAGTTGTTGACCGACGTTATATTTTATGATGTGGAGACACAGTTCTAGACCTACAAACAGAACAACTGAGTATGGGTCCACCAACTTAGCAAATGCAATTTTTCTGGTAAGAATCTCTATGTTTAAGGTAGTCATTAAGTAACTTCTTCCATAGGACATCCAATTGAGTCATTTGTTTCCTCTAGAGTGAAGTCCTTGAGAGGACCTAACGTTTGCTCAGTATTCCCAAGAGAATGTCTATTCTTGCAAATTGAGGGCGTCATGTGGTTTAATGTCAGTATAGGGAGATTGATCTTTCTTCACTAAATAAGGTAATACATCAAGGTTAAGTCCTTTGAGTTTTCACTTTTGTTTCCTTCTTTTCAAGGAAGTAAGCACTTGATAACTAAGATGTGCAGTAGATAATGAAAGATGTTGAGTCTGGATTGGTCCACACTACCTCATACTCTTGTGGTTGGTGCGAACAACATATATTTTTCTATTCGGATGGACTTTATCCATCTGGACAACACATTTTCATAAAACATCATACCCTCATTTGGGACTGATAAGTCGGGAATTTGTCTAAGTTTACTAGACTAATTCATGCTTAATTCTCTACATTATGACATTAACTTTCCTCTTTAATGCTTTAATTACTCTTCATTGTTATATTTGTCTCCAATGATCGATTTCATATGTTTTCAGGATAAATTACCCAACAAAGTGCTTAAATGAAGATTTCAGAGGTTAGAGCAACATGGGAAGTCAAACCAGAGTCAAACGCAGAACGTTCTGCCTAATTTCAGGCTTGTTCCGGGTTTGAGGTTTGGTTTGAAACCCGGAACATACCAGGGCGAGACTCTCTGCCTAACTTCAGACTTGTTCCGGGTTTGCACATAGGTTTGAAACCCGGAACATTCCAATCGGAGAAGTTTCTGCCTAAATTTGCATATGTTCCGGGTTTGTATATGGGTTTGAAACCCGGAACATTACCAGCGGAGCGCGAAGATTCTGTTTCGAGTTTGACGGAATTAATTCTATCTTTTAACATCCGTGGCCGTCGTTTTTACTAGAGATAGATTAGAGATAAAATCCTGTTTTGCTATAAAAGGAAGAGTCTGGCAATCGTGAGGGACAACATCTGAGAGCCACCAACAACACAGAGAGAGTTAGTTTGAGAACTTGGAGTGGTTTGGAGTTTGGAGCAGAGCACAGAAAGGGGTTCACCACGGAGACTTCACCAGCAGTCTCAGAACAGAGTTTCTTCTTGTTCTCTATTATTACTAAGCTTATTGTAAACATGTCAATGGCTGAGTAGTTCCCTTAGATTTCGGTTTGCTATGTATCCCTAAATTGACTATTCCTGTTCCTATGTGATTTAATGCAATTTAATTGAGTAAAGTTATTTTCCTTGCTTAATTTCTTTAATCGTTATAATTTGGCCAATTATAAGGATTAGTATTTTGTTAGCTTATATGTGACGACTGCGGCTTTCAATTGAATTCAGGAAAATAACCGGTTAGTTTAGAGACGGTAATTCCTCTAAATAGCTAATTGACTAATAAAACTAGATTGTCTTAAGGCGGTTAGTAAACAGTGGGTTCGTAACGAGAGTTAGAATTCGGTCTTTATTAACTAGTATTTGCTAAGCGGGAGACCGGAGGTAAATTATCTTAGTTCTAGGGTTTTACTCAGAATTATCTTTTAAATCACTTAGGGATAGGAATCGCGGATTTAGGGTGCAGTAGTAAACCGGGATCTTCTTCTCCAAATCAGTTTCACAACATTTATTTTTCCTGTTTATTATTGTTTCGCATGCCGTTTACAGTTTTTAATTGTCATCAAATCAAACCCCAATTTCCTGTTTTATTTTAATTCGGTTAGTAAAGATTAAACTAGACACATCGCCTCCTCTGGTTCGATACTTAGGGATTACTCTCTATTAAAACTTGCTAGAATTGACCGGTACACTTGCCGTTAGGTTTTACCCCAACAGGGACATAAATAATGTGTCCAAAGTGTATTATTTTATCCTAGGGTTGTTTATTTACGTAAGATTGAATTTTAACGTTCCTTATAATCATCTCTTGATAAAACTTGATAGGCTCTGTTTTGTTCCACACACTTAGTTATAGGTACATATATGTCTAGCCCTACAATTCCACCATCTCACACTACTCATGCAAACTATATCCTTGCAGCTAGTAATCTAGAAACTTGCCATTGCCTATATTTTTAGTAGAATCCTCATCTTTAAAAAATAGAGATACTTAAGAATATGTCAACAACCCCTTACTTGGGTGTAGCACTGATGGACCTATCTTTTCCTCTACTTCGTTTTGTTCGTTGCATGGGAATGCTTCCGATAGTAATATAAACATCCTTTATCATGTCATGACTTGAGATTACATGACTGACTTTGAATTATTCTTCCATTGGGTTCTCTGATGATGTTGTACCAGTAGTGATTTTTGGGGTGAGTTGGTCTACTGGTTCTTTTGTGGACTTGGTGGTGTTGAATTCAGGTTTGAGATTAGTGGTTAGGTTGGATGTGAGAGAACTGAGAGTGCCTGAAGTGTTTGTTTAGGCAAATATAGTGTGTTATTATGGGAGTTTTTTCTCAATGTTTTTTGAACATCAGGTGGCGTCATTATTCCAAATATTGGGAAATTTGATTGGTGGTGCCATGGTAGAGATAGATGCTTGAAGCTGACAGACTAATTCTTGAAGCTTTTACGGACCACCAAGTAGTTCCCTAAGGGTCGGAACACCACCGAGATTCTAGGTTCCATGCCTGCTTCTAAGAAGTTGTTTAGATTTTCGAGCATAACTAAAGAAGACTTTGATTTTGAAAGCTAGAGACTGACGGAGCGAGTAGAGAGAAATATGCATATTTGTTCCAACAGATATTGGTGGAAGTTAATTGGTGAGTTGTGAGACACATGCTAAAATGAATTTTAAAGGCATTATAGTAAACATTAATTTTTAACTCATAACATATAGATTCAATCAAGCGACTAACATACCATTTTAACCTTGACAGTAGGCATTGAAGGGGAGGAGACACAACCGTGTCTTGCCCATGTTGAGTCATTTAGAGTTTAATACGCACAGACTTAAAGCGCTCACTATGGAGTGGCTTGGTGTGTATGTCTGAAAGTTGATATCTTCCCCATAAAATCTCTTACATAGTGATATTGAAAATCAACCTGCTTAGTACAAGCATTATCATAAAAGATAATAATGTTATCTTGAACAATATGGAAATATTGTTATATATTATGATCGCATGCACAATACTTAAGTACTACAAGTTACGGCAAAGATATACTCCGCTTCAATAGTTGAGAGAGGAATAAAATTCTCTTTGAAGGACCAAGAGACCAAACAAAGACCAAGAAACTGTGCATTTTTAGAAGTTCTTTTTCTATCGAATAATGAACATGCAAAATTAGAATCACTATAGCCAACAAAAGTAAAGTCAGGTCAGCATGGATACCTAGATAGTAATTGTAACACTCCATCCAAAGCCAATCGTGGTTATCGCAAAACTGAACACTTAATTGAATTCGTCGCAGCGGAAATAACAACACCTAGACCTTGCCACGGTCTGATCATTAGAGTATACCAGCCTTAACAATTACAACACTTATCCAAAATACCTAACCAACCCTAAACATCACCATCCATAATACCAACAACCAACCGAGTGCAAGTAACTAAGTCATAATCACAACCTTACATCAGTTTAAATATAAACAGACGGGTGCACAAGCGCAACCCGTACTCAAAATAAACATCCCATCCTAAGTCTAACCGCTCCTACTCTCGTGGTGCGTCCTCATGGGTCTCTTACCTGCAAGTGTAAAACAGCCCCTAAAGGGGGTCAGCACGAATGCTGGTACACCCTCTCATGGCCCCCAAGCTAACGGGGCTACGACGACTAATTGTCGATATCATGGAAATTGATTACATACACAAGCATGATATGAAGTGCAATAACAATAATCCACAGATGAACATGCGTTCACAAACAATGAACGACTCAAGCGTCCCCTTATCAAGTGGGTTAGTAACCCCCTCCTCAGTCCTGATTTCCTTAATCTCAGTTCCTTACCTTACCTTAATCTTAATCTCAGTATACAAACCGTTCTTGGAAGGGAATGGTTGTAGCTTAATTCGAACCTGGGATTTAGGTGATCCCACCGCACCATATTAATGCCACCTACTCTGGACGGGAGTCCAGCGTAGCTGAGCCGGCAACCGGCCCTAGGCTACAAGTCCGAAGACAAGTCCTTAAGCGGAGGGCGGATCTGATTCAGATACCGTCCCCCTTTCCTTAGCATGCATGACCGGAGTTCGGTCCCGGGTTTCCTCACTCAAGTTCCAGTTAGTAGAAATCTTAATCACCATGTGCTAGCTAAGCCTTAACGGGCATTAACCAACAACCACCAAAACTTAACTCTTATTCTTAACTCAGTAAGTACTAAACTTGGTTAGTAACAATCTCAAGTCTCGCGGGTTAGTGCAAAGATAACACATACACAACGAGAACAAAAATAACCGGTTGCATGCTTTATCTTGTTTTAGTCATAGCAATTAAACAGATAGCACGCAAGCCGAGGGACACCTCGTTAGCAAGCAGGTCACAAGAAAGATTGTACCGTTCACCGTCGATCGTCGTTTGTTTTATCTTCTTCGGGGTCCCAATTCACAAACCTAAAACATTGATTCATTTTTAGGCCATTAGTTATTTGCACCTTACTTAACTCACTTAATTCCTAAAGATCCCCTTTGAATACCTTCTTAAGTCCTTACCACTTAACCTTATAAACTTAACTTTAAACATTAAGGTTCTTACTCATCTTAACTTAATCCCTTAAGTTCTTAGGGTCCTAATCATTACCACCCTACCAAAGGTATACCTTATTACCAATTAACATCCTTAGAATTCAAATTTTTTTTTTTATGTTTTAGGCTCGACCGAACTTACCGACCGACCTTACCCAAGGTCGGTCCATTCCAGAACATATTACCGTTTGAAAATTCTACCCCGACCGACCTTGCAAGTCCGGTCCCCAAGGTCGGTCCATTCCCGAGAGTTTTCCCCGAGGGAAATTTGAGCTCGACCGAACTTGTCAAGTCCGGTCCTATGTTCGGTCGATTCCAGAGACTAATTCCCGCACAAAATTCTAGGCATGACCGACCTTGCAAGTCCGGTCCCAAGGTCGGTCCGTTCCAGAGACTTAATTCCTTCACAAAATACAAGCCCGACCGAACTTGTAAGTCCGGTCCCCAAGTTCGGTTGGTTCCAGAAACTTTCTCCGGCAGTGTAAACTGAGCTCGACCGACCTTGCAGGTCCGGTCCCTAAGGTCGGTCGGCTCCAGAACCTTGTTTCTAAATTCTCTTTTAACTCCAAACTTCTCCTCATATATCCTAATATGTTATAACCTCATTTGGGCACCTCAATACACCTTCAACCAACATAAACACTTTAAATCACTCACCAACATCCACTTTAATCATTATGCATTTTTCCTTGTAACCATGCCAAATGTTTCCCCACCACTATAACATCATCTCCCAAGCATCTTTCACCATCTAAAACTCTTTTATGCATTTACTTAAAGTTCCTTCACAAGCTTAAGCTTCCATCCATCAACACCTTATTTCCTTCCTAGTTGTTTACCAACATTTGCCTAAGTCCTAAACTCAAATACATTCTCTTGATTCCTAAATCCTTCATAGTAATGCCTAAGTCATTATAACTCATTAAAACACTTTATCTCGCCCCTTTTTCATCAAGACAACCTCTAAAACTTCCTAGTACTTCCTTAGTCATTAAATTCCCTTAGAACATCTTAAACACTTAAGTTCTCCTTTAAATTTTGCCATGGGTTCTCTAGTATATAGCACATCCTAACACTTGGTTTTTCTCCATCAACCAACCAATATCTCTCAAATTCTCATCACAACACCTTAACACACAATTTACACCAAACACCACAACATCATATAGTGCACAAACTTAAATGCTTGACACTTAGGCCCTTAAATGACAATAATCTTAACCACTGAATTTCCACATATATTTGCCTTAACCTGCGAATACACACAACAAGGCTCCCATTGAAATAATGCTTCTTGTAATTCATTTCAACATTGTTTGACTATCTCTTTTCTCATTGGCTCCTTAGTCACAAGTTCTCAAACATAGTCATTGTTTATCCTAGGTCATATATAACCCTTTTATAATGTAAACTCTACACTAAACTCATCACATATCTAAATCCCATTCCCTTAAACAATAAAACACCTTAAGTAAGTAATTTACCTTGTTCTTTTACAAGCTTTAAAAACTTTCTTCCTTAGGTTTTTCCTTCCTCAATCTCGGTCACCAATATATATCTCCTTGCCAATGTTCTAACCAATGTCCAATGACTCCAATGAGTACTAGATAATACATTAACCCTAAGGAACAAACCCTAGGTTAAAAATGTGCTTTAAGGTATTAAGGTGATTGTTTTACCTTGGTTTCTCAAGACAAGCTTGGATATGAAGCAAGAAGGACCTCCTCAATCCTTTGAAGAGTAGAAAACAAGCTAGAACAAGGCATTAAAATGAAGCCTCATGAGCATACATTTTCGGTCAAGAAGAAAAGTGATGGAAACCTATATTTTCTTACACTTTCTTTACCTTAAGAGAATGGAGAAGCCAATGGAGTCTCCAAACTTGAATTTCCTCCTCTAATGGTGGTTTGGCTTGGCACCAAATCAAAGCTCTTGAAGTTTTGAAAAGATAGAAAGAGAGAGCTTGAGCTAACTAAGAGGAATATGTAATTTGTTTTGATTTTGGAGCTAAAATGAGTAAGTAGTGTGCAAAGGAAGATGGAGCTAGCATGGGGTTGTGCTTCACGTTAATGGAGAAGGGAGAGAGCAGCTCAAAACCGTGGGAACAAGAAAGAATGAAGAGGTGAGGAGAGAGGTGAGGAAAATGAGATATTTATCTTATAAAGTAAATAGTACTTTTGCTTTATAGTTATTTATTTGCTTAATGACTAATAAAGGTGGTGACTCACCTTATAAAAACCAGCCCCCATTAAGTAACAAGGGTACTTAAGTCTTTGTTGACCAAATATTTCACTTATATTGACTTATGTTATAAACTAGCTTAATTAAATTACTATTCACAAAACAAGGCACATTGTTGTGAAATTTTTGATTTCCCATTGATATAGACTTCCAAATGTGATACTATATAGTACACATGTTAATTAAAGAGTAATGATGGACATTTAGCCATTCAAAACTCATTTACAAGACAATTTTTCAAAAATGTGCTTTAAGACTCCTTAAAGCACATTTTGTGTTTTAACTTGTTTTCAAGCTTGGTTTTCTTGGTAATTGATTTAAAATGACCATTAGGATATTACTAAGGTCTTAGAACAATATTTGGGTACTCTCCCAAGTCTCTCCAAGCTTAGAGCCCGTTTTTGCTTAAACTGCTCTTTTGGTGTTTCCTTATATTTTCTTTGATTAGAAATGTTTCTTAATGTTTCTAAGGCATTATTTAGCATCCTTATATCTTAGTTTATCATTTAAACACCATATCTAAGTTTGGGGTATTTCAGTAATCGACAATCCTTTTAAGATAACTAGGATGTGTTTCAAAATTTTCAGATGTGACTATTTTGGTGTTGCTTGGAATTGAGCATAAATAAAGATCACATATGGAATATGCCTGGGCATCTGGCTGACCTCGGCAACATCTTTTCAAGTTTTGGGAAGAGACACATTGTTGTAGCAATGCAAAAACTTTTGTTGGTGGATTCTAGTATCCTCCTCTCCCTCGTGTTCTTGAAGACCTAAAAATAACTTAAGTGCTCCTAGCACATAGACTTCAATGCACATCACTTTGCGTTTTAAAACCCGTGTCAAAAGAACTCATGATTTAATGGAGTGGGTATGAGGCAACACACTTTCATAGTTTAAATTGTGAATTCTTGATCGAGTTCTTCCAAAGGTGGTAAGACAGCACAAGCTTGTGCACTATCTTCAAGTTCTAGCGTGTCTTTGAATTAGTCTCTTTCATCGCAATCCCTGGTTAGGCTAGTCTACATGTGTAACTTCTATATTGGGTAACTGTCCATCAACCTAGCTCCCAAGCCATTCCGGCGTGAAAAACTAGCCACTTTAAGCCTTATGTCTTCACTTGGCTTAAAATTGAAAGACCTTGTTGTTGTAGTCAAACCATATGTATCCATATAAACCAATCACTTTTACTACTCATATCCCGATGTGGGATGGGGGTATTACATACTCCCCACTCAAAGAACGCGACGTCCACATCACAAGCCTAACATCCAAGTCCCATGGACATCCTTGGTATGTGTCGGGGAGTCCATCCTGACATGGTTCCAAGTCAGCTCTGATAGCATTTGTAACACCCCATATATGTAACTTTCCAACAACCTAGCTTCCAAGCTATTATGGTTTGAAAACTAGCCGCTTTCCTTTTGTCCTCACTTGGCCTAAAAGTGGAAGGTCTTGTTGTAGTTAGCCCATAGGTATCCATATAAACCAATCTTTTTTACTACTCATATCCCGATGTGGGATGGGGGTATTACAAAATGGGTGAACCATGTCATGTTTTTAAGGGAGGAACAAGGGACAGTCATGTGCAGGTAGACTATTATTTAACTTTTCATCATCATAAGAAATTTAGTTGTCTTTATCTTGGCTTATGGAGGTTAGAATTACTATAGGAACAATAATGTACATAGGTCCTTTATCATTATCATCATAAAAGTGAAATTTGGTTCACTATAATATATTACATATTGCTTAACTGCCCAATCAGATATGTGAACTATCTTCAACACATGCAATCCACCTATTAAGCAAAATATGCTTTACTTTTCAAAGAGTCTTTCATTACTTTTGGTTGTGTGATACCATGATATCCTTACCGTTGTTATGAATATAATAATTACATCCAAATCGACATAATGGACTATTTTTGGCTTTCTATCCTTACTAAGCTTTTGCATAAAGACGTTTGAAGCAATGGGTGGACAAATGCTCTGTTAATCATAAAACATGCGGTTATTATTGCTTCAACCAATAGGATTGTTGAAAAACTCCATTCTTGTGAGGTGTGCGAGCAAAGAATGTTGATGCTCAATGCCATGTACAAAAATCAGGAAACAATTGGTTAGAAAATTCAATACCCTTATCATTTCTCACGGTCTTAACATTAAGGGTAAATTTTTGACTCGTAAAATCACCAATTTTTCAATCTTATTGAAGGTTTCACCCTTTCGCAATAAATCTTACCTGAAAGGCAGAAACACTCCAGACAAATCATCAACTAAAGCGATATATAACTCTTTGCACTCTGACTTACGGCCCATACAAGATGCTTATAAGTCATATGTAAAATTCAAGTGGATCAGAGCTTGACAACTTAGTCTTATTCTTATAGCTAGCTCATTTTTTCTTAAGCTTGGCATATAAACTATAGACGACATGTTTATAAACATTAATATTGGCAAACCTATTACTTGGCGTTTTTTCTTAAGCTTGTTTGACAGTTTTTTGTGTATGACCTAGCTTAAACAAAGTTTGTTAGTTGTATTAAGAGAGTTAAGATTCATCTTGTAGAGAATTTCTACTTTGTGCCCTACAACCTTGATCGCTCTTATCCCTTCATAAAAAAATACAATTGAAGAAGAGAAAAGAACAAGATTTGAGATATGACTAATTTGAGAGATACTCATTAGATTGTGTCCTAGAGTAGTAACTAGATTTACATTATCACTTATATAATAAGAGGGCTTACCAAAATTAACAATTTAAGTGTTTCACCTTGCTTGGTTTTCCAGAAGGTTGCCTACCTCCTTTATGGGTAGAAAGCGCGCTAAACTTATCTGGGTTCTCAATCATATGTCAAGAATATCCAATGCTTCCACACCATGAATCCTTTTTTACACTAGCCTCTACTTGTATAGAAAATTACTAGCTAGACTTTTGGCACCAAGAGGTTAGCTATATGTGTGAGCCATCCTTGTATGGATTGTCCGCTTTCCTATTTGTGATTGGCTATCTCTATGGTGAGAATCTTATTTCCATAAGGAGGTTATCACAATTTTTGTTGCTTCTTTAATTTTTGAATTTTCTCTTTCAGGTATGTCTAAATTACAGTCTTTTTTTTAAGTAGTGTTAAGACTTTAAAGATGATTCTCATTTGTTTCATTGAGTTCATCAACTACATAAATCATGTTTATCCCTGAGTTTTTGTCTTTTTGAGTTGAATAAATCATTATGAAGAGATCATACGTACCTTTTGGACTCGTCGAACTTTTAGAATTGAGTATATATGAGAGCTAGACTGGTCCTACTCTTTTTAATAGAGTATGAGTCCATTCGCTCGCCGCTTCCAAACGCGGCATTTGTTGTGTTTTCAATAATGTTACTGTAGTTAACCAATCCTCTTCTATTATGATAACTTTAGTCAGTTTTGGGTCAGTAAGAAACTGCCACATGTTCTATTTCTTTTTCAAAAAGAGATTAAACTCCTAACATCGTGAGCGAACGCAGCCTATATATGAGATCTCGTTTCATCCATCTCCTTTTGGAAGTGAGTTTGTCTGAGATCTATATTCATCCAGCTCTTTTTTTTCCATCTAGTATGTTTGAGTAATTTTATTGACTATTTGGTTCAGCTTTTTTCGAAAAATCATGATATATTCAATTGAAATATATATATAAAAAATCAGTTTTAAAAAACCAAATTTCAACTATTTCAAAAATGATCCAAAATTGACATGAACATTAGAGGCAGAGCCGAACACAGTCAAACCCACATGTGAGCAATGTCATTAGTCAATTGGCAGTAGCGTCAAATTAATGCTTCCAGTGACTTCAATAGCTGATATGATTAGTTGAGTTTTGTTTGAGAATTTGGCTGTAAAAAAAATGTCATTACTTTAATTAATATGCATATTGTGTATGGATAATTAGCTAGAATTCATGGCTCATGTCCATCGCAAATTCGTGTACATGGCTGGTCCGTGTATAATATAGTACAGTCCTATGATATGACAGTCAGTCAGCTGTTGACTGGACTGCTTTATTGAATGAGATTTTTTTTATTATATTTATTTTAAATTGTTATAACTTTTAATATATAAGTCCAAAATGAAAAATAATTATATTACTGTTCATCTAAATTCAAGCTCTTCAAAACAAGACCAATAATGGATATGTTTTGACAAATTTTAAAATTTACATTAGTTATGTATATATTTGTACATATCATCTAGATTTATGATTCACTATATACAGTTTAAAATACACCATAAAACAATAATAATACACTACAAAACAATAATGACCCATTATCTATTACAAATGTGGTATATTAAGGAAATTTATGATTCAATATATATAAGGCTTAAAAAATCCATTAACATCAATTTTATCTTATATTTCTAGGTCATGTTCTCATACTTTATCAATTGATAGTTTTTTTTTGTCTGTCACACACATCAAATATCACATTAACTTATTTCTTTGTATAATTTTTCTTAGAAATAAGAGGGGTATTAATGTAACTCTAAACCCTCTGGGTTGTTCCTCTATTTTTTTGTCCCAACCCTACTGCGCAGTTTGATGTGAATTGCTGTGAATCTGCCCATCGCTGCGAACCAAGTCTCAATCTCGTTCTTCCATTGCGGTTGCAATCGGTGAGGCTTCTTTTCCGTTCCTTGCTAGCTGGAGTGAAGGACCGCAGCAAATTTTGGTTTGTTTAGGTTTAGTTTTTTATAAAGTAGAATTTGGGTTTCTTAATTGATAGCTACTACTCCAGTCGGCAATATAAAAGTCATACTCTGCATTTGATTTCCTCAACCAAACGGTGGTAGTGGGTACTGGGTTGCAGCTCGGCCATAATTGTTTGCGGCCTTTTTATTTTGAAATCATGATGAAGTGCCAATGTGTCTTGATAGCAATACTATGCTACTGATATGAGCTTGTATCTATCTTGTTAATTTACCATTACATTGAATATTGATGCCAGGAGAACAATGACTATCCATTCGGTAGTGATCCAAAAGCTGCTGAGCACAAATGCTCATGTTGGTCAGCGAGTAGCTACTCACCACTTCAAAATATTTGCCTATGGTAAACGAAATGGAAGGACAATCATTGATTCTGACAAGACCCTGATTTGCCTTAGAAATGCTTGCGACTTCATAGGCAATCTTGTTCGAGAGAGGGGTAGGTTTCTCTTTGTCAATACCAATCCTCTATATGATGAGATTGTAGACCAAATGACCCAGAAGATTGGTCTCGGATCATCTAGCCAGAATCGGTACTGGCGCCTTGGAGGGTTTCTCACTAACAGTTCCAGCCCTAAGAAGTTCAAATCTAGGAACAAAAAACTTGTCTTTGGACCTGTCCAACCACCAGATTGCTTGGTGATTATGGACACTGAAAGAAAATCTTCAGTCATTAATGAGGCTGCTAGGCTGCAAATTCCAATTGTCGGGTTGGTGGACTCGAGTATGCCTATAGAGACGTATGAGAAGATCACTTACCCTATACCTTGTAACGACTCTGTCCAGTTTGTGTATACCTTCTGCAATTTGATCACGAAGACTTTCTTGCTTGAGCAGAGCAAGATGAGCGATGATGATCAACTGAAAGTGGCTGATGTGGACTTGTTGCTGAAGCCATCTTTCTCTGAGCAAACTGAAAGTAATGAGGTTGAAGATTCAAGGTGCTCTTCTATCCTATCATCCTTGAGCTCCTGGATTTTGTCAATATTATTGAAGATGAAAAAAGTCATGATTTAATTTCTCTTTTTTTTTTCTTGCCGATGAATGATTGCAGACTGGTGAAACTTGATTTTTTCAAACAAAATTATTATGCAGAAGCCTGTATAATGAATACATACAGATTTAAAACTATAATAGTTGATTGCTAAATTTACTCACACATATAGTTCATCATGCCAAGATCAGCTGACTGCATTTAGGCGATGTAACCAATTGTTACTTCTTTAACCGAACAGATAGGAAGCAGAAAAGCTGTATTCAGCTTATTACTCTAATGAGGGTGCTATATTTGGTAAGGAGACAGATATTGGTGGATAATATCCTGTACTTTTATCTGAAAATCTTGGGGGAGGAACATGATACTTATCAAACTGATCGACTCTTGGGTATGTTATTTGGGACAGAAGGTAAATACTGACCACGATTTAGAGCTTATCGAACCTACTACCTAAGAGGAAGTTTGGTTAAATTTTAATAGATAATCTTAAGTTGTTAGGACCTGATTGTTATAGTGCTATGTTCTACATGCATGCTGGCATATTTTGGATGATTAGGTGGATAAGAGTAGAAGATTCACATAATGCTGCCAATATATAGAGACAAATCTATTTTACTGCAGTAAGTTTCATCCCGAAGGGCGAAGGTGTCCAATCCTACCTTGCTTAAATTTTTTAGACCATTCTCTTGTTGTAATGTACTGTATAAGATCATTTTAAAAATCTTAACCTCTAACTTGAGAATGCTGCTACCAGAAATAGTCTCTGATAGTCAAGGTGCCTTCATTCCTGGTAGAAATTTGTTGCAGAATGTTTTAATGTGCCCTGAAGTGAAACTTTAACGGAGGAAGGAATTTCACCTAAATGTGCTATGAAAATTGACATCCATGAGGCTTATGATTCAGTGAGCTGGAAGTTCTAGGAAGTGCTCAGAGGTTTTGGATTTGACACTAAGTTCATCAACTGGATAATTACTTGTATCGCTACCCTTTCTTATTCCAGCTTAGTAAATGGTAGTCTTCGTGGCCATTTTAAAGGAAAAAGGGGACTAAGAGTATACGACCTTGTATCCCTTCTTACTTTTGTTAGTTGTATGAAATAGTTTAGCAGAATGCTTGAACTCGTTTAGGGTGAGCTCCAATATAAATTTCATCCTAGTTGTAAAGGTATTGGCATTACTCATTAGAGTCATGCACTCATGCCTGAGGTCTATTAGAGTCATGGAGAGATTACTTCTATTACGGCCTTGAAGAACAAACTGGATGTGTTTTCTGCTACATTTGGTCTCACTATTACCCCCAGAAAATGTGTACCTGTATGGGTGGAATTCAGGATGATGTTAAAGCTGAGATTATCAGTTTGCTTCAGTTTGAGGAGGGGAGGCTCCTTTTGAAATATATTGGGGAGTGCCTCCAAATATTCTCAGGGTTTCTGATTATGATCCTCTCATTGATAAGATAGCGACCAGATTTAATCACTGGTGTGCCAAAAGATGAGCTATGCAGAATGGTTGGGTTTGGCTAATAGTGTGATACAACATTCAATGCTTTTGGAGTGATATCTTCTATTTTCAAGAAACTGCTATCCAAAGAGAGACTGATATTAGTAGATAGTACTTATGGTCCAATGGAGATGAGAAGAGTTATAGTCATGTTGCATGGAGTGTGGTGTGTCAACCAACCATCTGGCTGTCTAGGTTTTAAATAAATCCTCCCATGGAACAATGTCGTTCCGATGAAGATCTTGTTACCGATCCAAGGTTATATAAGATCTGTATTTGTTAGATGGTGTTATGCCTATTTATACCAAAGCTGTGGCATTTGGGGAGCTAGCCGGTCTGATGAAATTCTGATTAGAGACGATATGCTGAATAGTGGCTTGAGTTAGGATAATTCGGTTTGGTAAGATGAAAATGAAAAAGTCTCATAACCTGTTTAATATTGAAACTCCTGTCATGCAGCTTAATCAGATTATTTGGCACACTTCAGTATTCCTGGGTGTTCCTGTGTTTGGTGGCTAGCTTGGTGGAATAGGCTTGCTACCAAAGACTGGTTGATTAGGATGAGGATAAATGTGGATGGTAAATGCTGATTCTTAGATAAACATGCTCTGTTGAAGAACGGCTGTTGCTCTGGGTTTGTAGATATAATTATTTCCATCTTGCTGTGGCTCTTTCGATAATTCAAACATATTGACTCACCTGTGTTTCTTGGTCAGTGAGAAGTTAAAGCTTGAGGAGTAGAGTTCAGTTTATGAAGGCTAGTCTATCATCTGCACCTGATGGTATCTTATCCCAATATTTATGCATATTATTTTTTAACTTATATGGTACTGGTGTTGCATCATGCACCTAACTTTTGGGCTATTGATGCAGATCGGCTGATCATGGAGGAATCTGATTGGCGCTGCAGGTGCTATGTTGAGGTCAAGATGCTTTTGGCGCGCCATTGGCTGATATTAATGTTTTTTGGTGATAATCACAGAATAAGTTATGATTGAAGTCCCATTTTCTAAATTTCAAGTTCTGGCTGGCTCGCTCTTACTATTACTAGTTGGTTCCACAAATGGAGAAACACGGAATAGTTTTTTTCTTTTGACTTGA
Source organism: Limonium bicolor (assembly GCA_023374045.1). Lineage (NCBI taxonomy): Eukaryota > Viridiplantae > Streptophyta > Magnoliopsida > Caryophyllales > Plumbaginaceae > Limonium > Limonium bicolor. The sequence goes on from CM041777.1 coordinate 436,055,247, forward strand.
AGTAATTTCAAATCAAATGTTTTCTTTTGCGGGATGACCACTGATTTATTTCTTAGTTTTAAGATGAGCTGTACCATAGTGTCGGACACAAGGTTCAATGTAATCCGTTTGCTAATATTATTGGTCACTGCTGTCCGTTGACTGTATATCATTTGGGTTTGAGACCCCGGGAACTACCCAACATTTTGATACTTTTATATGATTCCAAGTTACTTTGAGATTTCATATTTGTCATTCTAACAGCTGTAATGGTCCTCTGTCATATCTCAATATTCAGCCTCGAGTCCGTGTGCTTTTCCATAGGGCTTGAACTTCTATCTGCATTTTGATAAGCTACTGTTTTATCAGTAGTCAAATTAATTGGAGTATCAGTTATCAAAGATACAAGGTGGAATCGTGGTACAACAAACGCATCCAATTTAGCTCCACGCTCAATGTTCGTGAGCGTAAGCTACCATCGATATTCACAGTTTTTGCTTTCTCGGTTGATGCAGCTACATAGTAGTGTTGACAAAGAATATTTCCTTCACACAAGTGCCAAGGAAGAACAAATAACCTCACAAAGCTCCAGTTCAAATCCCAAAGCGGTTGCAACTCAGCCTTCTAGCTTTCAATGGAAAATTTCTCTCTCCTCTGTTTAGTTTGGTGTATTTGAGGCTATTATTATTTTGAATAGTTTATACTCCCTCTTGTCCTTATTAGATAATTTTCTAGCACAAGGTACCAACTTAAGGAGACAATTTTTGGCCTATTTTACCCTATCTTTCCTATCGGGAATAGGAGAGTTGTTCATGTGAGAAGAAAAGTAAGGGGTAGAAGTAGAAAGTAACCAATATAAAAGACCAAAAAATCTTATATTTTGAAAGAAATGACAACACCTATAAAATCATCTAATGAGAACATAAGGGAGTATATGACACTATGTTATTGAAGGAGAATATGGGACCGAAGTGAAATCTAGATAGTGATCACCTTAATATGTTATAAATATCATATCAAATATGCCACAAATGTATCAACATGAAATAGTCCCACTTTTTTGAGGTTAATACGTGCAGTTAGATTTCAAATATGCAAAGTTGGAAAATGACTTTATTGTCCGCCTTCAAAATGTTTTGAAAATTACAATATCCACCCAAAACTTGACATATTACGAACAGTGCCTAAATGATATTTTGCCCTTCTTTTAAAAAAATATCAAAATTACAAACATACCTGAAAGTTATGATAAACTATGAAAACACTTGAATCAATAATGCAAAAAAAAATGGACAAAAAATGAACAAATTCGGGCAAAATCTTGCAAACGGGTAAAACTTGGCAAAAACAGTCAAAAGTTGTCAAAACAGAGCAAACCTGGGCTCAAATGGGCAAAAACGGACAAAAAACAGGCAAAATTGTGCAAAACCGAGCAAACCAGATCGAACCAAACTGGTCGGTTCATCCGGCGCCCGACGCCAGCTCACCACAGTCGGTGTCTGACACGCGCCCCTGACGCCCGCACGCTCGTGTCAACGCCATGACGCCAAGACCGTGTTGACGTCCATGATACCAAGCCCGCGTCCAACACTCACGATGCCTCGTTTTCTGACGTTTTGACTTATTTTTTCTTAAGCTGTTCTATTCTAAGTCTATAAATATAGCCCGAAACAAATTGAGACGGTTTATGGAATGCCCCTTGCTGAAAACCCTGGGGGCTTTGCCCCCTAGCCCCCACCAGGGCGTTTCACCCCTGAACCCCGACTCACTGACCGGTCAATGAAATCACTGTTTGAATAGTCACATGAAGTGACACCATAACAAATTAAGGCATATTCAACAATATTTCTTAAATTGTCAAAAGTACCTCTGATTGAACAAAAATACACCCATGTAAAGTTTCATCAATTCCATACAGCATTTAAGCATCTTCTAAATTGAACAACAATTAGAAAAAAAAAACAAATTGCTCAGAAAATTAGAAAAGTTGTCGGATGTAAAATGAGGGAAACCATATGGGTGGGGAAAGTAATATTTGAAACCTTGTGGGTGGGATGTGTAGTTTCACCAAACACTAAGGGTAGGGGTATAATTTCTCTTGAATAATAGGTAAGGGCAAGGACGTAAAGTTTTTTAAAATTTCGACTGCGTGTACGAGTTAAGTTTTTAAATGATATGCATTGATGGAAGTTAACTAGGTCTTTGTTGATTCCTAAGTCAGTCAAAGTTTTGCTGAAGATTGCCAAAGTCTAGCTATCAGTAAGAGTCAACCACAAAATTTGTGCAACTAAAAGAGAACAAGTTAAAGAGAGTTTGACTGACAATTCGACTCTACCTAACGGACATTGAATCCCCATGAAAGAGAATGAGTCAATGAGAGTCCGACTGTATACACAGAAACACCGAAGCAGAGAGAGTTTGGCTGGCAACGACTCTGTCTGCGAGGCCGAAAACTTGGGCGCCAAAACTCACTAATTGTGGCCGATGAAGTCGCGCACGTTCTGAAGCCACCTTCCCCACTCTTCAATTCCAAAAATTCAGGAACGTGGCCTAAGTTCAAGGACATGTATTAACTGCCTTAGTTAGCCTATAAATATAGGAATCCTAGTTCATTTCGAGGTACATCTTTCCAGAGATCATAGAGAAAAAAGTATTACATCTTAGAAAGAGAAAGATTGAGAGAGAAACACTCATAGCTATTGTAAGAGTCGCGTTACATTTCTAGTTGTTGAGTGTAGAGGTCAGACAGACTCTGTCTGCCCACGAGCAAGAGAAAACTATGTAATCATTGTTTACATCAATAAAGGAAGTCTCATTGCTTAAATTCTTGTTTACACTTTCATCCCAGAGTTTTACAGTCAGGCTACTCTTGTGTAACAACAAAAGTCTGCCTGAGTCAGCTCCCCAACCGATCCTACACGTAGTATCAGAGCCTTGTTGACTGATAATCACTCACATTACACAATGTCTAATTTCTACTCTCAAACCTCTCATGCTAATTTTGGGAATCCAAAGCTTAACTCCAAAAATTATGCACAATGGGAAAACGAAATGGAGTTTCATCTATAGTCCATTAACTTCCATTTGAGACAGTTGGTCCACAAAGGAAATGACTATGAGCGCAGTTCGGAAGGTAGAGTCTGCCTCCAATGAAACAAAGTGGGTCACTTTTCACGAGATTGTCTAATCAAAACGAACAAAGGAAAAGAGACATAGAAGCCATTCTTAGCAAATGCTACACGGGAAGACTCAAAATCACACGCTAAGGATCCAGACTGCAACACCTCTAGAATGGTGTGCCTTATGGCGAATGAGTCATGCAACTAGACCATCCCTGACAATGAGGAAGCAGGATCGGCGAAGATATAGAGGAAAATCGAAAATAACCAATAAAGAAAGTACATAATAGAAATTGAAGAGCTTAAGTTGAAAGTGCAGAAATTGAAATAACTTGAATTTAAATAGCGGGAATTGAAATAACTTGAAATTAAAAGAACATAATAAATCTTGAACTCACTTTGGAGTTATATTGTATTGATATTGAGAAGTTGGAGAGATACAGAAGTATTGAGTGAGAGTCAGATTCTTAGAGAGAAGTCGGAGCTTATCTCTCAAGAAAATCTCGTTTGAACTCTTGTAGCCCCCCTCAACTAAGTGCCCAAGAGTCCCCTTATATAGATGAGGACAGGGTCTTGATCGTACAATTATAGATACACTATTTGCTTTTACTATTTACTTTTGAAAAGTAAATATTATTGTCGGCAATAATTATGCTTTTGGAAAGAAAAACTATTGATTTGACTAAAGTACTTTTACTAAAGTAAAGCACTTTATAATTGAGATTATTCTTGATGAATTATTTATGCGCTCTATTTTATCAGTATTGCTTCACTGATCGTCGAACAGTGTCTAGTCGTCGTCTGATGGAACGGTCTGGTAAATATTATTGTCGAAGTATGGAGCTTGAGAATTTTCCCACTATTCTGGGCTGCTGTCAAAATCTGCTAATGGATCTGAATTGTTGATGTTGAGGTCGTTGTGAATATTGTACACTAGTTCTTGTACCCTGAGCTCTACTTCGAGTTTGCGATGATGCCACTCGAAGTCATTTGCGTAGGACAGTTGTGTGACTGGATTGATTGAGGTAATCTAGTACGTGGAAGTGTGAAATTCCACATATTGTTGTATTGTTTTCTCACGAGCGTGAAAGTCTTCAGTTTCCTTGGCGGTGGCGACAAGGAGGCTATCTTGGAGGTGTCGAAGAGGACACCACATATGGAGTTTATGGTAGATTTGTCGGTCACTGGAGTAGTAGTGGTGGTCGTAAGGTTGGACGCAAAGGAACATCTAATCTTGGCGACCATCATATGGTGGATATTGTGGTGATGCCTGGACAGGTAGTATTTGGTCTCGCGGTTTCCATTGAGAACCATCTTTGGGAGCATCTGGAAGAAACTGGAATTCTGTGGGAATCTTTGTGTGGGTTTTTGAGATATAGTGTTTGAGAATCTTGTGGAGAAGTGTGTTATTGGGATTGTGTTTCTGGACTTTGAATTTGAGGGATGCAAAGGCTCGCTGCCATCGTCGAAGGGATCTCCCTGGGCGCAAGGTCTGCCCATTGGATCGTCAGGAGATGACCCGTCCGAAGATTGTTGGTCATCAGCCCAGACAGGAATGTTTGGCCCGTGATTGATCACATATTGAGAATATTGAAAGGATAATTCTGGGTGTTCGTCAAGGAACCTTTTGAATATGGTAGGTGTGTCTGATGTGTGGGCTTGTTGCGTTGGTGGAGAAATTGCTAATGGAGTTGGTGATGTTTCTGGTGTTGGGCTTGGACTGTGATGGAAAGTGTTTTTGTGGGGCTTGGAAGGGCCTTTTGAGTTGCTTGATAATCCTTGTAAGTGATTAGTTTTTTGCCTGTGGTAGTATAGCCCCATAAGAACAAAATTTGGACCAATACTTGGGCCACCATTTGATCTGAAAATCGTGAACCAAACAGTAGGGGTATGGTGCTGGCAAATATTCATCTATTTTGAACGTCCAACAGAAAATCCATGGGACGTAAATATTGCAAAGAATTGGAGGTCTTTTGTGTATGGTTGACTATTGAAATGTTGAAGCCAGTAAAAATAGTTTGGCTGGACTTCTTTTGGGAGAATAGATGATGATCCTCCAAAATAGCGCCACCAGTGGTAGAATCATATTGGAAAATCCTTGTCGCAGTTGTCATGGAAATTGATAAACCATGAGTGCGTTCCTGGTCTAAGTAAAAGGAATCGGTACCATGCATTCTGGTAATAGACGTAGTTAAAGGTAGAAGGGTAGAAATTTATTGTGAATGAACGGGGTTGATGGATAGGTCACCATTCTTAGGCTGACACTACCTTTTTGATAAAACATCTGGAAAAGTCTGTTTGTGTGGAATTTTGGTTAGAACAGTGGGTAAGTTCTATGGATCTTGTTTCTATGAGGATAAGTTTATAGTACTTAAGAGTCTTTTGGTGCATATCTGTTCGCCAGTATATTTCTGGAGGAAATATACGTTTGGCAATACTATTGGCTATTTCTGGTGATTGTGTTTGTGTATATCTAGTGATGGTAATATATTCTTGAATAGGTTTAATGTGGTAACCATTGGCTGTATTTTCTGTGAGGCTGGTTGAGGGTTGAAGTTTTGTTGGAGTTTTTGCGGCTTGAAGAAATGTGGGTGTTGGGAAATATTGTGATAGCGGTGCATATGGATTTGTTGTGGAAATGGTTTGAGAAGATGCAACTTGTATGTTCTTGTATGCTGGGTGTGGCTGAGGAGCCATCTGGTAATCCTGAGAAGTTTGAGGCTTCTCACGCTTGGGTTGTTTTTCCTTGCTTTTGTCACTCATTTTCTGTGGAAAGAAAATATTGTTTGTGATGAGAATCTGGTGAAGTATGATCTGGTTTTGAAACTTTTTCTTGTAAAATTTCTCATGAAAGAAAATCTGGTAAGGAGTTATCCTCCCCTTTGATGAATTCGATTTGAAAATCGAAAACATAAAGGATAGCTTGCCATCTGGCAAAAATTTGTTTTGATACTAAATTTTTAACATCCTTTTGTAAATATCTTTTGTGGATTTGCAATCAATACGAAGTAAAAAGGTTTTATTGTATAAATCATCTTGGAATTTTAAAATACATAAAACTATTGAAAGAATTTCCTTTTTGATTGTTGAATAATTGAGTTGTGGACCGATCCATATGCCAGAATGGAATCGTACCAACTGCTCATTATTGAGATCCGGAGGTCACTATTTTAGAATACCGCCGTAACTGATGTTGGAGGCGTCGGTTTCGACGATAAGAAATGCTTGGGGATGCGGAATGGTAAAGCATGGTAAAAAGTAGGTATATTGCTTCAGAGACTGCACAACCTTGGTGTGCTCTGATGTCCATGGTGAGGGAGTCTTTTGTAATCTTGAGTAAAGGAGTTTACAGTGGTGACGAAGTTTAGGAAAGAAATCAGAAAGATAATTGAGGCAACCCAAAAATCTTTGTAGCTGACTCTTATCCTTAATTTCGTCAGGAAATTTAGATGTAAATTCTAAACTTCGTTGGATAGGAGTAATGGTGTTTTGATAAATGTTGTGTCCAAGGAAACATACGTTAACTTGAAACAACTTCATGTTGGGTTTAGAAACGACTAAACCATTAGTCTTGATGACCGAATGGAGTGTTTTGAGATGCTTGAAATGTTGTTCTATGGAGTATAAAAATACCAAGACATCATCAATATAAACAATGATGAACGTCGAATATGGTATTAGGATGTTATTCATGATATTCTGAAATTCTGATGGGACATTTTTGAGGCCAAAAGGCATTACGTTCCATTCGTAATGACCAAATGGGACTACAAATGCAGTTTTATAGCGATCAGACTCGACAATCTAAATTTGCCAGAAGCCATACTTCTTGTCAAATTTGGAGAAGATCTTGGCCTTATAAAGGCGTTTTAATATATCTCTCTTGTTAGGGATTGGATATCGAATCCATTGTAAGACCTTGTTTAAGGGTTAGTAGTTGATCACGAGTCGTGGGACTCCACGCTCTTTTTCAGCGGCATTCATTACATAGAAGACATTACAGCTCCATGGTGATTTGGATGGTCGAATCAAACCTTTATCCAAAAGGGTTTGAATCTCGTTCTTGTAGATTTCCAAATGCCCACTATTCATTTGAATAGGTCGAGCTTTTGTTGGGATATTACGTTCATTAAAATCCTTTTCGTAAGAAAGATGAACAATATGGCACTTTCTACTCCATAAGGCATTGGGTAGATCTGCACAAACTTCTTCAAAGGACTTCTCCATTTGGGAAATATCCTTCTGTGTTTCTGGATTTTGAAGTCTCTCGGCTGTCCGGATATGAGAGAGTTAGTTTTTAGAAAACCTAAGTTGGGTTTCTTTTCTGGTGGTAGAATTAATTTGCTGATATATGGTATTGGATTGTAGAACTTTAAGTTCTTTTTGGATTATAGGCTCAGTGGAGAGAAAAGAATATCTTTCTCTATTGATTTTAACGTGTAATCACATATGATCAATAAAGAAGGGATACAACTGGGTAATGAATGGAGAGCCAAGGATAATCTCTTGGCTAATGTTCCTGATTACTACAAACTGTAGTTTGATAAGAAGATTTATGTTTTGTACAGAAAGCTTGGATGTTTTGGCTATGATCTTGAGTGGATCATTTCCTGCACCCACTAGTCGTTCTCGAGTGGGAGAACAATAATGGTTAGGAACTAATCCTTCGACCACAAATGTGATGTTGGAATACCATTTTTGAAAGCTAAATCTTTTAATAATGTTTATGGTTGCGGTCTCTGTATTGACAGCCTGGGGTGTGATAGAGATGATACCTAATTCTTGTGGTATTGTGTCTTCTTTAGATGTATCCTCTGTTGTAGGAGCTTTTGTTGCTTCTAATAGAGAAATACGAGCTTATGCATTCAGTCCATCAAATTTAATCTGACGGAGTTCTGCTTTGAGTGCCTGAATTTCTTGTTTAAGGATTTTAATATCCTTTTGTAATTCTTGGGTAGGAACCTTTCCAAATAGGTTACTACTTGATGCTATAGGATATCTGTCGAGGGTTTTGGAGATGCTAAATGGTTCTGGGAGTGCCTTTCTGGAATCTTGCGAAGCAAGCAATTTGGCTAATTGCTTCAAGTATTGTCTTTTCTCATCAAGATTGGAAATCTTGTTTATAAGTTCATACAGAAGTTCTGCCGAATCTATGTCATTAGTTATGAAATTGATAGATCCTGAAGAATCTCCTGTAGATTCATAACTGGAGCTGGACTCATCGTGTTCCAACTGATGAATATAGTTCTCATTTTCTGGAGAATTGAGATAATCTTGTAATAAAAGCTTGGAGAGTTTTTCTTGTAGACCATTGTCGTCAGCGAAGATTTCATTTATCTTTTGCTTAACACGACAATGATCTGCTTTGTGACCTTTGCGACCACATTTCTAACATGTGGTCTGAGCCAGATGCTTGGAAGCAAACCATTTAGGTTTTTGCTTATTAGGGTATCCTTGACGATAGAACCTATATCGCTTGCGATATGGTGGTTTGGTCTTATAGGGATGTTTGTTTCTTGAAGAGAAACTCTTTCACACCTTGAATCTGACCTTTACAATAATTCTCCTATGGGATTCGCTATATTAATTCATAAAATCAGAAGAGAAACAACAAAAGGGGAAAAGGGGTGTCTAGAAGAGATCACATACATGAAACACCTCTTAGAAGAGTCTAGGCACATAATTTTTTATTATCAGGGAGAACTAGAGCACTACGAGACTCTTTATGAAGATCTCCATAGGAAATGATGGACTCCGGTGCCCAATGCAAGTCTCTCAAAGAGGATAATGAGAAACTTAAGGAGGAGAATGAGAAACTTGTAACTCAAGTCAGTCAGACTCAGACTGACAGGAAGAATCAAAGACTACAATCGAAAAACTCACCACCTAGTTAAATAAGCTCAAGGGTAAGTCCAATGAAAACCCATCTGCTCTCCCATTCAAACCTGTGATGTCTGTTAAGGAAATCAGTCCGGATCAGATCCTTGAGTGGGCTCGTACCAAGCTTGAAGAGACTCGAGCTGACAAACTCCTGCTCCAGAAAGAAGTAAGTAGACTGACTAAAGAGCTAGAGTCTGTCAAGCCAGGCTTCAGTCAAACATTAAAGACTCCCAAATGGTAAAATGGTAAGATGGACTTTTCCAAAGGACTGTCGTGGGCAAATGATGCTCGACGCAGGTCTTTTCAAAAGGAGAAGTTTTCAAACAAATTCACAGGAAACCACAAATATGTTCGTCTTCCTCCAACAAAAATTTATGGCTATTGTGGTGGTTATGGTCATCAAGACTCCGCTTGCGACAAAATGAGTCGTCATCTTTCTTTTAATATGATTTGAATTTCTACAATCTTAGAAGCTAGAAAAAAACTGGTTAAGTCAGGCTCAAAAAGGGGACCCCATTATACATGGGTCCCTAAAGCTAACCAATGATAGTTTTACAAAGGGAAGAGTAGGTGAACTCGTGCTACATGCCACATAAACCAAAAGAAGTTCACTTCACTTTCTCCTTACAATGGAGGTTTAGCCACTTTAGGAAACGATAAACAAGGTAAAATCATTCGAATTACTTTCGTTAGTAGCACCTTCACTTCCTTTGTCGGGTAATACAAAAACGGTGCATCTCTCTTTTATTTATAATCTCTATAATCTAGTATTTTTATTCTCATGTTGATTGTCACATTCTTAATTAATACAAATCTAGAAATTTGAAGGCCATTGGACTTCGAGTTGGACACCTGTATTTGCTTAGCACTCTAATTCTTTCAATGATACAGGTGAACTTTGCCTACGCGTGCAACACTAAAATCAAATCTTTGGCAAGCCAGGCAGGGTCTTGCTCATAGTACATTCTTGGATATGACACGGGATTTTGGATATACATATCCAAGCAGAATCCGTTTGTGGATCTTGTGCGAAATGCAAGCAGACTCACGCACGAATTCTTTATCCATATAGACCTGTGTTCTCATTTCTTTTGAGATTGTGTGGAGAAGATCTTAATATTATTAAACTATGCTTCCACAGACTCCAGCTTGCTGAGATCATTACCATGGCATTACCTAATGCTGCATTTGAGTTCTTTTGCACACACCTTGGCATGACTTGCTTCTGACTGAGGGTGGTCGTATATTCTGTCCCTCTTGGAGGCAGAGTCTGGGTACTCAGGTATGGTCTCTCTGTCAATCAGACTCTCCTTGATTAACTAGTTCAACCACACTTTGTTTGCAAAAGTTATTGAACACCCACTAGTAGCACAACACCCAAATTCCAAAGCTAGACCTTAACAAACCCTTAATACATAAACTGCACCATAGAGCTCCAAATTGACCCCTCTAGCAGCACAGTGCCCCAATCCCATCTGCTCACCAGCTGGTTGACATTTTGGTCTCATTTACCACCTGAACCCATCAAAGCTTATCTTCTTCAGCCGCCCAAAATACAGCCAGAGTCCAACTGCTCAAAAAATACTGGTAGAGTTGAAGTGGTTTTTAAAGAAAGACATAGCAGAACTCTTGTTCTGGCATTGCAAAAATAAAAAATAAATAAATAAACAAAAAAAGAAGAAGGAGAGAGAAAGAGTTCCACGATAAGGCCACAACCAAGCTCTTGTTCCGGTCACCACTTCCAAGAATGGAATTCGCATGACTCTGGTTCACGCTTCACCTCAAGGGTACATTTCTCTAATCGCTAGTATCTATGTGTTGCCTCAATAAGTGTGCTAAAGTCCCGTAATGTGGTAACTAGCAAACTATTTGTCTAAGGTTGGCTTACGCAGATGGGTATTAGTGATTTCATGCCTATGTTTCCTTAACCACGTTGGGTTCATCTATCACTCCATTTTCTAAGCCCTTGTTCCTCAGTGGTGTTTTCAATTAAACTATAGCAGACTGTGTCGGTTGGTTAATTCACCATGTGATTGTTTCTGGCTGTTTGAAAGACCTAACTTGTTTTTGCTTTGACGATGTCAGAAAGGGGTAAAACGGTGAATCCCATTCGTAGTAAGACTGGTTAATGCCATGGTGGTAGGAAGACTCTTGTTGCACTTATGGTTTCTGCCATGCTTGATGGTTACACATGTTGTTATCTGTTTAAGCTTAATTTAATTCTATTATTTTCTTCTCTTAACAGTCTTGATTTAAATGACGAACTCAGACTTAGGGGGAATATTAAACTAAAGAGGAATATTTTACTAAAGGGGAATCAATCATTAAGGTTGGTTCTTCCAAAACTATTGCTTGTACATTATTTTGGTTGTAGGTTAACTCTTGTTACGGGATTCGCTCGAGTGGTTTTGGCATCATCAGCAAAAAGGGGGGAAATGTTGATTCCTGAATCAGTAAGAGTTTTGCTGAAGATTGCCAAAGTCTAGCAATTAGCAAGAGTCAACCAGAGAATTGGTGCAACTAAAAGAGAACAAGTTAGAGAGAGTTTGACTGACAGTCAGACTCTACCTAACAGACATTAACTCCCTATGAAAAGAGAAGGAGTCAATGAGAGTCCGGTTGCATACACAGAAACACCGAAGCAGAGAGAGTGTGGTTGTTGATTCCTAAAGCTGCTGAAGAATGCCAAAGTACGAGAGTCCGGCAGCATACACAGAAACACCGAAGCAGAGAGAGAGTCTGGCTGGCCACGAGACTCTGTCTGCGAGGCGGGAAACTTGGGCGCCAAAACTCACTGGTCGTGGCTGAAGAAGTCGCGCATGTTCCGAAGCCACCTTCCCCACTCTTTAGTTCTAAAAGTTCAGGAACGTGGCCTAAATTCAAGGACATGTATTAACTGCCTTAGTTAGCCTATAAATATAGGAATCCTAGTTTATTTTGAGGTACATCTTTCTAGAGCTCATATAGAGAAAATTATTACAGCTTAGAGAGAGAGAGATAGAGAAAGAAACACTCATAGCTAATCCAAGAGTCACGTTACATTTCTAGTTGTTGAGTGTAGTGGTCAGACAGACTCTGTCTACCCACGAGCAAGAGAAAACTCTATAATCATTGTTTACATCAATAAAGAGATTCTCACTGCTTAAAGTTTTGTTCACACTTTCATCCCAGAGTCTTGCAGTCAGGCTACTCTTGTGTAACAACAAGTCTGCCTGAGTCATCCCCCTAACCGATCCTACAGTCTTAAAAATGAGGGTTATAGCTAGGTTGCTACAAACAGGGAAATTGGTATACTAAAAACTACAAAATTAATCTAGAGTTTAATAAATCAAAAAGTCAGTCGGGTCACGAAAATCCCGATCATAACAGTATAGCAAATAGAAGCAACCATGTATTAACCTGCGGGACTTGAATAAAGTATGCCTAATGCTAAGAAAACTGGAAATCAGTGGGTTGTTCTCGTTTTGAAAATTAAGTAAACAATAAGAAAATAAACTAACAAATAAAATAAAACTGATAAAATGATATGGGTGAGCCGAACCCTGGGTTCAGGCTATTGATCGCTAGTCAGATTATGTAAACTTCTATAATTTAACAAGAGATATGGATTGGCTAAATTCTTTAATATTTTACCTGCATTAACCCTAATCACAGAGAGCTCATCTACTAGAACACGATCTAATAAAGATTCTAGCGAAACACACTTAGATGGATTAAGCGCAAATAATTATTCAAACTTGAAGGAACAGCTAATTAATCCAATTTGATTCTCCACAAGAATTAAAGCACCTGAAGGGCAACGTAATCAATCCGATCTAGTTTCCATAAACAACCGATTAATAGAACCATCTTGTTAATCATTGATCGGATCATAACAAGATTCAAAAGCTAATTAATAAATCCATGAAATTTATTACAACACATAACTTAAACTTTAATCTGAACAATTCAGAAATAAAACCTCTTATCAAATTAATAAAAGTAATTGCATAATCAACTAGCTACAAATAAACATCTCCCAAAGTAAATTCTTTGTAGCCTAACATGTTACAAGAAATAACAAATAGAGATAGAAGAGAAATCATCTGGTAGAGTAGACTCTTGCTCGTGTTGTGCTTGTATGATTTGTAGACTCGCCAGCTGGGGTTGAAGATGATGAAGAGATGGCGATGGTATGGTGAGATTGAGAGGTGCAAGCCTCGTTTGACGCATCTGGCGTGAATAGGTCATGTTCCCCCAACCCTAGGAAACTTTTTATATCAAAAATAGGCATTTTTATCTTTTAAAAATGTATATTTTCAAATTCTGTACTCGGCGCCCGGACTTACATGTCCGGACACTTGTCTAGACACATTTTCAGGAAGTTATGACCTATGTCTGGACATAAAAGTCCGGACATAAGTCTGGACATGTCGGTATCCTAACGAGCGAAACTTGTTTTGAGCCTAGATTCTTCGTTTGGACTCCGTTTTGCTCCCCGTTTGTTGTGTTGGAAAGCTTGCAAAGTGAAGAAAGAAATTCCATGACTTTTACATACATTTGACACATAAAATGCATCAATTATTATCTCCACACAAATCATAGAAAAAACACATGATAAGTGAGAAATATTGGCCAAACCACTATGAATAATAGGCAAATTAAACCCTTTAAAGTCTCTATATTTCACATTTATCAGTTGCACTAAACAGAAATAAGAAATCTAAAATAGATAAAGCATTGTAAGTGACAAGGTATACAATAATAATATATATGTTAGAAAATAAATAATCAACATAAAGAAAAATAGTTCCATGAAGTATGCTAACCTCTTATAATAAGAGATGTAAGTGTTATCTTGCGATTGTTAGTTCTAATTTTACCAAGGAATAACACTTATATAAAGAAAGAGGTTATCATATTCTGAGGGTTGCAATTCTAGCAAAGAAGTTTTGAACATCAATTTCCTCCTAAAATATTCACTTGTGTATCTCCTTTTGGGTTCACTTTTCTTTATCGTCTCACTCCTTTATTTTTAGATTATTTTGTTCCAAAACTAAGGTTGAACGGGTTGTACTCATTACTAATCATTTGAAGAATAAGTGCAACAACTCCACACCTTATGCAACTATAGTACACTAATATTTACACTTCAATGTTGTTTTGATCACAAACATGATTTTGTAAGGTACTACGACTCTTGTTGAGATCAAATCCATTTTTTATTAACCATAACATGCATGTCAAAGTCTCATTCATTATTATAGTACGCCCATATGTTGTATCATACTAAAATTATGTGTGGTACCATGAAGTTTTGTCGTGTGGAACTGTGAATTGCCAGTGACGGACTTAGGGGGGCACTCCCCCCCCCCCCCAAAAAAAAACAAAAAAATTCAAAATCAGTCAAAAGTTTTTATAATTATACTAATAATGTTAAAATAGTGTAGTGGTGAGTGGTAATATTTTACACCCAACAACCTGAGTTCAAATCCCATTCTGTGCCTATTTTTTTATTTTTTACTTGTCAAAAAGACAGAGTTTTAAAGAAACGGGGGAAACAAAATTTTAAACTCTATATTTTCTATTCATTGTCACTTTTCACTTTACCCCCTTCCCCTTTCTCTCTTTCCCTAACTTCTCTGTCGACTTCATCCCTGTTTTTGTCTTCATCTAATTCCCACCCACTCAGCTTAGATTGTTGTCTAGTATTCTGCAACAGCAAGAACACCAGGAGCGCCATGCACACAGAGCATTCCACACGGACCAGGGACCACACCATCTGTAGACTGCAATAAAGGTTTTAACCTATTTTTTAATTGAAAACTATTTCATTATAATAGCACTATCTGTTCACCGATTCATTACACATTACATATATTATATATGATATCATATACAATAGAAGAGTACGATTGCACATGTTGGTGAGTTGTAACACCCCTACCGCTAATCTCGTCCTTACCGTCCAATCACCTCGTTCTTCCATACTTACGCAGCGGATAATTCATACTCATCGGCGGGTGATACAATGCCGTTAGCCACCCACGTGACTAACAAGGCTTACTTCCACTACAACATCGGTCTGATGGACCGGAATACCCGAGTACAACACAACACAATACAAATCAAACTCCAATTCTAAACCGAGTACATACCATTCTCCATTCAATATATTGTTCAATATTCACAATACATGATACCAAGTTTTCTAAGCACAATACCAATATACACCATCTTCCACATGTCTATACATACTCATTAAGAGTCTAACATTTTCCCATTCCTCACAAATCTACATACTTCCCCAAATACATAAGGGTGTACCGCTTGGTACACCGACGATTCAAAAGGGCTACAAGCCTTATACAATTCATTACTATCAACAAATTAACCCTAGCTAACTAAGCATAGCAAGCCGGTCTCAACTTCGACCAAATCAGCTTCGGGTACCTGGAAAATAAAAATAGTGCCCCAAGGGGCTCAGCAAAAGCTGCATATGAAATTTGCATACCCCGCGTGCTAACAGGGGTACGCTGACTACTTGGTCGAATACATGCAGTTCATTTTATACATGCATACATGCTATTATGGAAAGCATTACAATCATACAAGGTACATACATACTAGGTACATATACACAAGGATACCGTCCTCACAATGGGATACAATTCACAAGTCAATCATCAAGGTAATACACTTCACAATCTGTACTTCATTCTTTGTTAGCCAGTTACCCATCCGGGTTAATCGGATGTTCTTTATTCTTTTACTCGGTACCATAGGACTTACACCAGTCTTACTCATACAATACTTACTTACTTACTTTCTTTCTTTCTTACTTACTTACTTTATACTCAAGTTAAGTCTGTATGACCTCCGGGCAGGGACTATACCGTCCCACCACCAGGCTTTAGGGTGGCTCACTAATCCAGGTTGCTACTAATTTAAGGGGTTTGGACCATGGAAAAGATTAAGGCCAGGAATCGGATCCAACCTCTTGTGTCTTCTCATCCTCACGCGTGGCCGAAACTATATCGGGCTTCTTACATACTTCCAATTTACCAATTTACTCAAAGTTAGAGGGGTTACATAGTTAGTGAATTAGTGAGAATCAGTTCACAATCACTAAGTCAAGGGTTAGCGCAAATGCGCAACCACATTCAAGCACCTCATCATCATTTAACATTTCATGAATTATACAAACTAAGAGTTCAAATACAAACAGTAATAAACAATACACTACAAGTACAAGGAAGTGCAATAATTCCGATTCGTGCGCTTTATCTTATTTAGGTGATCACATAGCACACAAACATACAAATCAGAGTAGACAAGGTAGCATACAGGACATGAGAAAATCATACCGTTCACCGTTGTCCTTGGACTCACCGACTCCCCTTTGATGTTCAATTCATTCAAATCCTATAACATACATAGAATCGGGTGGTTAATTACCTATAATTAACCTAACCCATTTCATCTTTAGTGTTTCCCGATTTACAACTACATACTAATTCCTTACAATTCAAATTCATTCACCTAAGTTACTTACTTCTCATTACTTCCCAAGCTTGTTTATACCCTTAATGATCATTAAACATCATTAATCAAGTCTTAATTACCTTATAACATCATTACCATTCAAATCTCCATCATTAGAATGCATTAAAACACATTCTGGTGAATTTTTTGGGGTGGTCCGGGTTTGTGTCCAGGGTTACAAACCCGGACCAATCCGAGAAAATACATTCTGCCTCATTTTTACTATGGTCCAGGTTTGTGTACCGGGATACAAACCCGGACCACACCCTGTTGTGACTTTTTGCCGTGTTTTTGGGGTGGTCCGGGTTTGTGTACCAGTTTGTAAACCCGAACCATCCTTGTTACACCTTATTTTGTAGTTTTTCAGCCTCCTTTCAACCCCTATTTCATACTTAATCCTTTCCTAATCTTTCCACATGTAATCTAGAATGTTTATACAACAATTAGGCACTCTAAACTCCCTTAATTCATTCCTTAAACTCATCACCCATTTCTTGGTTTCCTTACACCATTTTTCATTCTTAACTCTCTTAAACTCTCTGCTACAGATTTTTGCTCTTCCTCTCTTCACTAACCCAATGGTTCTTTCATTGCATTACTTCCATCCAAAGTCTTACCCAAATACACATTCACTCACACCTAGTCTCCAAGGTAATTAATTTACTCAATCAACTCCAAAACATACCTAGTGCATCCTAGGTTCTTCCTTTACCATTTCACACTTATGTCACCTAGTTCCCAAGGAAATTTTGACAGAGTTTCCCCATAAATCTTAACATTCCCAAAGCATCATTTTCATTCACTAGACCTACTCAACTACCATATCCATAAGAGGTGCCACAACACATAAATTTCCTACACATTCTCAACAATCCCATTGTGCTTAAACCTTAAATACTTGGCTCCAAGGCCCATAAACATTTCATAATCAATACCTAAATGCCTCCACCACTTAGTTACATTGTAGCAGCTTACACAATGCTCAAGCAATGTAAAATTTTCTCATTCTACGACATTCAAAATCTGTTTCACATTACTTACAAAACTAGCTCAAGGTTTGGCCATTACCTTGAATTTGCTAGCTCCTCTTTCTTTCATTTCTTTTTTATTCTTCTTTACTTGTTCTTTCCTTATTCTCTCTTGTTCTTGGTTCACCAAATCGACAATGCTACAGCCATTCATACCACCATACTAACTTAGAAACTAACTTAAAATACTCACCCTTAAGCTAGCCTAAATTTAATTCACATTAAGGGTTTATAAGGAAGCATTTACCTTAAACTTCTTGGTGGGATTTTTGGAAAACAAGATGGCAAGGTTCTAGCTCCCAAAGTGCACACCAACTGGCTGGAATGGAGGAAAAATAGCTGCTCACGTTGGTTTTGGTTTGGCAAGGAAAGAGTTAGAAAAACGATGGATTTAAAGACCCTTTCTTACCTTAAAACAAAGAGGAGGTGTTGGAGGTCAAAGTGGCCTTCTTCAAGCTCCAAAATAAGCTACACCCATGGAGATGAAAGTGGTGTTTTTCTGATTTTGGAAAGAGAGGAATACTCTCCTAAGTGAGAGGAGTTCAAAGGTGTAATTTTTATTGGATTTGGACTAGGTTAGGGCTTCCAACAATGGAGGAGAATGAAGCTTGTGAGGAGGGCTTCAAAATTGCCATTACTGGCTGGAGGAAGAAGAAAGGAATTCATAGAGGAGGAGGGAGTACGAGAAAAATGAGAGGAATGGGGATGAGGGAGAATAAAGAGTGTTTTTTACTTTTTGAACTTGTCTTTTTGTATATAAGAGTAAATAAAGAGAGGGGAGGCTGAGTGGAAATCGTCCCCACTCATAAACACAATGGGTTTTTGATTTTTAATTACCAATGGAGAGGCTATTTTCCTCTTATTACAATTTACACCCCACAAGTTCCTAGTTTTTACACTATTCACTCACCGGAGCCCGTTTTCCAGAATTTTCTCGTTTAATTAATTTTATTGGTTCTAGACCTTCACTAATGTCTAATTATAGACATTTGATTAACTAAAATTATTACGGGTCTATTTAACCCGCTTAAAGTCGTGTTTTCCCAGTTTCCTCGAAAAACGCGCTTTAAGGTTCGTTTGTGTTTTTAATCCGTTTTAAGGATCCGTTTTCTTCGGGAATTGTTCCCACATGTGTATTTAGGCGTAATTAAGCCTTAAGAACCCATCTAGGATCCTAGTCGAGGTCACATACCTCCTATGGTTATGTAACGCTCATTTTTACCTTTTCCACTTTTTAAGTGTTTTCTCTTTTCTTTTGGTTTTATTTTCTTCATCAATATTCCTTAGGCACTATTAGGCCCTTAAATATCATATTCGAATGATTTAATCACCTTAATTAAGTTCAGGGTATTTCATGATTGGTGAATCAATTTTTTTTATACTAAATAGTGTCCGCAACAGCAGCATATTGAACTTGCTATTTGTGTTATCAAAATATACAATTTGTTTTATCACTCAAATTAAATCTTTACTTGAAGATGTGAACCGAACACAGGGACGAAGTAAGTCGTGATTACTAATGTATGAATCTAATTTTGTATATTTGGTGAGTTCTAACCTTACATACTAATTGTCATTTTTATAATGCTAATAATAAATATTAAATAGTTTTATTGAGATTTTTTATATATGTAGTTGTTGTTGCATTTAGTTATTAATCTTGAATTTAGGGTATATTTATAAAGTAAAATTTTGTGTTTTTACATATGTGTCAAACTTACTTTCAAATTAATAATGAAAACACTATCAAGGAAGCTTGAGACACTTCAATCATTGTTTGAAAAGGAAATGAAATCTCAATAAGTTTCTTCATCTACTACAAAACTGTCAACTCAAGAGGTCACAACTAAAATTCAAGAAATACATAACGAGCCTCTACCTGAAAGGTGAGCAAGTGAAGATAACATGGAGTTGAATGAGCCTCTTCTTAGGTCACTACAAGGTGATGAAATCATGTATGATGTTAGTTTGCTTCCACATGATCCAGGACTAAGAAGAGCAATCACGACATACCATGTGAATGAGCAAAATGCTGTAAGACGAGCATACATACTTAGAGGCCCATGTCAACCAAGATTAATCAACTTCCCAGCAACAAAGTGCGGTACTCACTTGCGCAAGTTCAACACTATGTGGTATAATAAATATTTTTGGCTTGAGTATAGTGTTGAAAAGGATGCTGCATTTTGCTTTGTTGTTTTCTATTCAACAATGATGTTGCAACTAGTTTTGGTACCGGAGAGGATTTGTTTGGTGAAGAAGGATTCAAAAATTGGAAAAAAGTTGAGAAATTGATGAAGCATGTGGGTGACATTAGAAGTCCCCACAATCTAGCTTTTAAAAAATATGAATCTTTTAAGAACCCTAACAGATCAATCATACAAGCACTTGAGAAGCAGTCTGATCAGACTAAGGCAGAATATAAAGCTCGCTTGACAGCTTCATTGAAATGTTTGAGGTACCATTTACGGTAAGGGTTAGCTTTTCATGGTCGTGATGAAAGTGAAGATTCAAGTAACAGAGATAACTTTCTTGAACTTCTAAAATGGCTTGCAGATATAGATGATAGTGTTGGGCAAATAGTCTTGAAAAATGCCCTAAAAAACCATCAATTGGTTTTGAGATATTGGCTGATGAATCTAGTGATGTATCTCAGAAGGAACAAATGGCCCTTTGCCTACGCTATGTAGATAGTAAGGGTAAGGTAGTGGAGCGCTTTCTTGGAATTGTGCATTTTAGTGACACCACCGCTTTATCACTTAAAGCAGCGGTGTGTTCTTTGCTTATGGAGCATTCTTTGAGTCTATCTAAAGTTTGTGGCCAAGGTTATGATGGAGCTAGCAATATGAGTGGTGAATTCAATGGACATAAGGCTCTAATTTTGAAAGAAAGTCCAAGTGCAATTATATCCATTGCTTTGCTCATCAACTTCAGTTAACACTAGTTGTTGTTGCCAAGAAGAATATTGAATGTTTGACTTTCTTTGATTCATTGACACTTTTACTGAATGTGATTGGAGCTTCTTGTAAAAGAAAAGAAATGCTTAGAGAAAGGTATACTCAAAGAGTTTCCAAGGCTTTAGAAGATGAAACTCTTGAAACTGGGACAGGTTTGAATCAAGAGCTTGGCTTGAGTAGACCTGGGGACACTCGTTGGGGATCTCATCATAAATCAATTTTAAGTGTTGTTTCTTTACACCCGGATATAATTGATGTTCTTTACAAAATGGGAAGTATTCCATCAAAAGATCAAGCGAAAGCTCAAGGTTGCTTGTTTAAAGTTGAATCATTTGACTTTGTCTTCATGGCTCACTTGATGCTAGCCATATTTGGGTATACACGTGAACTGAGTCTTGCTTTACAAAAAAAGGATCTAGATTTTGTAAATGTAATGTCACTTGTAAAAATGACCAAGCTTCAATTTCAGAAAATGAGATATGGCGGGTGGGAAACATTTTTCTCTAAGGTTCTTGACTTTTGCTCTGAACATAAGATTGAAGTTATGGATATGAATGCTATATATATTCCCCGAGGAAGATCTGAGCGATTTGCTCAACATTGCACATATCTTCATCACTATCAGATTGAAGTGTTTCTTGCAGTTATTGATCTTCAGCTTCAAGAATTTAATAATCGGTTTGATGAGACAAACACGGAGTTGCTTACTTGCATGGTTTGCTTGAGCCCTGTCGATTCATTCTCCTCCTTTGACGTCGATTGTGGTAATGTTGTGTTCGGCTGAACATTTTTAGTATTTTTGTTGTAGTTGTTTTGCAGGAATTTTTTGTGGCTATTTTGGTGAGCATTTTTTAGTTATTCTGAAAACTGTTTGTTTGATAGTGCATCATTTTTTGTTTTGTTATTTACCAAAATGTCCAAACTTAGTTATGTGTAGTGCGTTTAACAATTTGTCTGGTACGATCAGTCACTTTTGGTGACCCATTTAAAGAAATAGAAATTAAATAATCAAAATTGTATAGTACAAACAACATAATCTAATTAGCACGGCCAAAAATCTACGGTCTACAGTACACCAAAAGTCACTACATCAAAAGTTTTATTTGAACTAATGTCCAATATCGTGACAACATTGGCAATCTAGTCACACATATTCACCATGCTCAATGGGTTTGCAATCTTCTTACAATCAGGGCAAGCACATCAAATTTTGCATGAATCAGCTACCAGGCCACAATTTATCGATCAAAAAAGGTTTACCTTTGCGAGTTTCCCAAGACGGGAAAACGAGCTTCATTGATGAAGCATCAAGAACCAACAATGAGTAAAACCAAAATGAAGGGAGCAAAAGAAGAGTCAATTGCAACAAAGATGTATCAAATTTTCCAAACGTGCAAGAGTCTCGACAAGGGTGAAGCTAGATTATAGTACAACCAAAAGCAAATGTGAGAAATATATCCCGGTAACTTACTAGTCTCACCTGAAAGAAGGGTAAATTGTTAAAAGAAAAGGGAGAAGAAGGCTCGAATGCATGGAGTCATGGACGGAAATACTTTCTGTCAACCCACATCAATTATTCAAAAGAATAGAGAGGTAAAGAATAGCATGAACCATTAACATGTGGGAGAACTCAACCCATTTTGGTGAAACAAAGAAGAGAAGATTCAGAGGAAGAAGCTAACTCAACTCATTTCTGTGGAGAACAAAACAAATTAACTTTTATGATGAAGCTAAATAAGAGAAGTCTAAGAATAGAGAAAAAAAGGAAGAAATCATTGGGAGAAGGAGAACAAACCTTCACTTATCATATAAAGATTTTAAACCAGATAAATGCACTCAAGACGATAATACCCCCGGGCAGTTACGGTCTTTTCTCACCGTCCCCGACAAGAGTAGGCAATACAGACATCCATTAACTTGGTAGGTGAGAAACACAGTTACTGCATGAGAGAGAAGATATCAGCGGAGAAGAAGGTGCGAGAAAGAAAGGACATGAAGAAACGCGGTTGAAGGAAAACCCTAGCGCATTATGCTCTCATTTGAACGTATAAAACAAAAAGGGCCACAAAAGAGCATTATGCTAAAAAAGGCCAACCCTAAATGAGTAAGAAATGTTGTAGCCGAACGAGACATTGAAGGAGAAACAGAGAGAAAGGGAAAAGACAAACTTTTAAACATCTATTTTTTCTTGATAAAAATATGTCTTTTAATTTAAGAAATAAACGAGTTCTAGCATTTTTTTGGTAAAAAAATGGGAGGAAGAATTGAGCCCAAGACCTCTGCATATTGTCAGAGTCTTAGGTCTTGCTCTTCAACCACCTGCGCCAACCAAAGTTGGTTTCTAACATTTTTGTTACAAGCTTTGTCAATTATTTTTTGTTTAAGATTATCTTTCATTTTTATTAAACATGACTTTTAAAGATACTACGAGTTAGATTTATTTTTCCATAATTTGGGTTACAAAAATTTAATAAATGTTCTAACACTCAATTTTTAATACAAAAATAGTAGTAATCAATTTAATGAGATAACTCAAATAAGTTTTCTCCAAAATGTTAGAATATAATACAGTTGCATAGCTTAGTTAACCATATGATGATACACAACTATATAACAAATAATTTCAATCCCATAACTATATTAATCAACTTAAGAACATTATATAGTCAAATACATAACTGCATAAAATAATTAAGAAATTGACACAAAACTTCAATACAATAATACAGTGTCTTTTAAAAAACCTTTAACAACAAACTCTTGACTATATTTGTCTGTAGTCATTGACTACGACATATATATAAAAACTGTACATTTTTTTTGAAAGATAAACGTAGTAACCTGTCATTAATCGCAAATGTTAACAAGGTTTAATGGTACATCACCAATCCACTCCCCCCGGTCATGCCCACATCTACCCATATTTGCCAAAATGTGTGCGCCCATATTTGCACTTCTAGGAACATACCTGAAACTTAGAGATTGATACCTAGCTTGATCTCCCAAAATATTGGATAGCATACTAACTACATATACATCAAGATCTCTCGCAACATTACATCCATTTAGAAACTTAACAAGCTGCAAACAATCACTTTTAATCAAAACCTTGTCTACCCCCAGTTTGCCTTCGAGATTGAAACAAAAAACAATTGTCATTGCTTCAGCTACAGTTGGTGTGAAAAGCCCACACTGCCCCTTAATTTCCATAGCCATCACCTTCTTATCGGAGTTTTTGATCACTGCAGCAACTCCTATCCGACTGTCTTGGTCCACACTAGCATCAACAAAGACTGTAACCGCATCTCCACTCTCCTCCTGCCCATAGCTCTCTCTATTACTGCTACTTTCAACACAACATGAGTCTAGAAGTGTGGAGTCTAGAAAAGACTGCACCATCTCACAACCCCAGTGAAGGTTGGTTGCCTTCCCCTGCAACAATAAACATCTGGCATTCCAAATCTTCCACAGAAGAGTGCAGAGTTTAGTAATAAGAATGACCTCATTATACAGGCAGAAATACAACAACCAATCAACAAAGCTATCATCAGATAGTAGACAAGAAGGCGGTTTTATTCCAACCGAGTCCGACCCACTACTCGCACAACAGTAGAAATAAATGCATGCAATAAACTGTCGGTATCATGGCATAGAACACATCGAATATCATTATGAATCTTAAACCTACGAGCTAGCACGGTTTTGCAGGGAACAAAAGTTTGCAGCAACTTCCATATGAATAGGCAGACCCGTGGATGGAGCCTGCAACTTCTGATTCTTTTAATAGCCCTCCCCAATTGACTAGTACTTGATGAGGTGCTAGCGGGCATTAGCTTGCCAGACATGATCATGTGATAGGCAGATTTAACGGAGAATTGAAAACTTTTGGTATGCCCTCAACCTCAGCTGTCACTTCTAGCACCTCCATGTAAGCGAATGCCAAGAATAAGCAAGGCTTCGTCATGATCAAACCAATCCTTAATTTGCTCCTCCTTCCACTTCCTCTCTGATGGGTCAATGAGTTGTGCTACTGTACAATTCGCTCTTGCATTATGCGGGATATTCCACAAGGAAGGAATACCTCCCGGCTTCCCTACCAACCATCTGTCGCTGAGTTTAGTGTCTTCTCCATTTCCTATTATATGCCATGCTCCCTGTTTCACCAGAGGAATTACACTCCATAGGGCTCTCCACACTGGACTCGGACAGGATCCCTTCTAAGCATCTAGGATCGAGGAGTTCTTAAAGTATCTCCCCTTCGGCACTCTAATTACAAGGGATCTAGGATCTTGAAGAATTCTCCACACCTGCTTCATTAATAAGGCATCATTGAAGGCCCCAAGGTCCCTAAAGCCCAAACCCCCAAGCTGCTGCGACAGCTACATATGCTCCCATCTCTTCCAATTGATGCTTCTCCTATCAAGACGACCTCCCCACCAGAAACAAGTGATTACATGCTTCAGCTCCTTAATTAGGCTCACAGGTAATTTAATAACACTCATGACAAAGGTTGGGATGGCATGCAGTATACTATTCACGAGAACAATCCTAGCTGCATGTGACACCACTCTAGTCCAACTTTTAACTTTGGTTAGGACCCTTTCCTCAATGTAATTAAATATGACTCTTTTGCTCCTAATTCTACTTGGGAACCCAAGGTACATTCCCAAATTTTGGACCTCTCCAATTCCAAATCACTCCTTGATCACTCCTTTTATGTGTTGGCCAACCTCGCCAGAGAACATAAGACCCGACTTCGCTACATTAATACATTGACCAGAGGCCACACAAAAGTCATCGATTACAAATTTAACATTCCTAGCATTTTCCTCATTAGCCTCCCCAAACACAATACAATCATCAACGAAGAGGAGCCCATGAATACTGAAACCTATCCCTTTAAAGGAAATCCCTTTGGTAAAACCAGTGCTTTCGGCAAGATTCAAAGAAGAAACAAAGACCTCCATACAACACAAAAATAACAAAGGGGACAAAGGGTCACCCTGTCTAATACCCCGCCGCGGAAGAAAGACTCTACCAGGGTGACCATTAATCAAAACAGACATGGAAAGAGTAGTGACACACTTTCTCACCACCCTTACCCAATTCTGGTGAAATCCCATACTCTCTAGGACACTTAAAACAAAACTCCACTCAACCCTATCAAAGGCCTTCTCCATATCTAACTTTAAGGCAAAGCACACCCTTCACCGCCTTAGAATTTTTCATATAGTGAAACAACTCATGAGCTACTATTATGTTATCACTAATTAAACACCCCTGAATGAAAGCAGCCTGCTCTTTAGAGATAATAGAACCCATATAGCTCTTCACTCTATTCACTAAGACTTTACAGATGACTCTATATATAGTATTGCAGAAAGATATAGGACAAAAATCACTGATAGCAGTAGCTCCTCTTTTCTTTGGAATTAAGACAATGTGTGTGTGATTTAAACATTTAGGCATTTCATCAGAGTTTAGAACAGACAAAGCCAAGTTAATAAAGTCATCATGTATAATATCCCAGTAAGTATGTAGAAATGCACCGTTCATCTCGTCAGGGCCGGGGGCTTTTGCAGGGTGCATGCTCTTCAAAGCCTCCAACACTTCATCTCTTTGAAAAGGCCTTCCAATGTCTTGGTTCATGTCACTAGTTACCCACTGCTCAACACAAGCTAGCAGATGGTAGTTTTGCTCAGGCACGGAAGAAGAGAACAAGTTTGTGAAAAAGGCCCTAGCCGTACTCTCTATACCCTCCCATGAGGTATGGACTACTCCATTTTCACCCATAAGATAGAGGATTTGGTTTCTTCTACTCCTGCTCCTTAATCTCCGATGGAAAAAGCTTGTGTTTCTATCCCCAGCACTAATCCAGAGCTCCCTTGCCCGTTGCATGACTCTTTGCTCATCCCGTAGGAGGAGATTGTCCAGCTCCCTACACTTATGGCGCCATTCATCAAAATCTACATTCCTGGAGTGCTCCACAGTATCATGGATTTCCTTCTCCAGATGAGCGATCCTTCATTGTTCCACCTTTAACCTCCGTCTTCCCCATTGCTTGAGCTCATAACCACATTGAAGGATCTTTGTCATATAGTTACAATTCCCACCTCCAGTTTCATTCCACACCCTCTGAACAATGCTACGACACTCCTTTTCCTTGGCCCAGCAGTTTTCAAACTTAAAGGGCTTAGGGCCTCTCCTTCGACACGGGCAAAAAACCAACAACAAAGGCCTATGATCGGACTTACCCCCCCTGTTGATGATAGTTTGTTGCATTTGGAAACAAGCCCAACCACCTTTCATTTGCCAGGAACCGATCAATTCTAGACTTCATACCCGAGACACCATCCCTTTTGTTTGTGAAAGTGTATTCCCCCCAGTACCCAAGGTCCTCCAGCTGACAATCTTCCACACAGTCACGAAAGGCTCTCAAACTAGCAGGTGACCTCCACCCTCCCCCCATCTGCTCATGCTGGTAAAACACCTCATTAAAGTCTCCTCCTACCAGCCACGGTCCACCCCAAAGGACTTTCAGGTCCCTGAGCAGCCTCCATGACCTCCATTGATCCCCCTGGGCAGGCCAGCCGTAAAAGCCGGTGAATCTCCACGTGTTATTCAAGCACCCATCCACCAGCACATCAATATGATGGGAAGAAGCAGAAAAAGCCGTAACATCCATGCCTTCCTTTCAAAAAAGACCCACTCCTCCACTACGACCCATACAATCCATAGCCGCTGAAATATCCCAAATATTAATAGCCATAATTAATAATAAATTAATTATATGAGGGTGATTAATGAAAGGTTAATTATCTTAATATGTAAAAAAAACAATAGAATATAAATGATCTCGAAGAGGAAAAAAAAAGTTTATTTAACCATAACTATACATTTTTGTATAAAAGTATGTACGGGTTAAAAGGGGAATTGTTACACACCTTAAATAGAGAAACTAAATATCAACAATGATATTATATAGTGTACATAATGTATATGTACAAGGAAGTACATAAAATAATAACAAGGACATTATTGAAATGGTATGAAAATAGTGATCATTAATTTAAAAAGATTTATTAAGTAAGTTTTAGTAGGGATCATGTAGTAAATATATGATCATTTTATAAGGTTTACTAAATTCCGTTATAGGAATAAATATCCTTATAATTTAAAATGGTCTGCTAGAATTCATTATATATATAAACAAATTTCCTTATGATTAAAGGAGTTTATTTAAATTGTAATTAAGTATTTGTATAATATTTATAAGCTTCTAAAAGGGGTGTATTAAACCCCAAACCAATCTAAATAATTCTAAAGTAAAATAGGAAATAATATAAGGATTAATTGATTTAAGTATACTATATGGAATATAGTATATTAAAGGATATACTAAAATAAAACAATAGTTAATTGATTTGACTATACTATAAAATATACCTTTAGATTTGAGAGTATATCTAAGGAATATATAAATAATAAAGTGACATACTACATGAAATAGTAAACTAATTAATAGGTTTCTAATATAGAATCTTGTTAAATTCTAACTATATGGATAATTAAATCAGCACAAGTGTTGTTAAGTCCTAACTATTTACTACTGGGCCATTATTACTAATAATAATACCCTAATACTTTTCTAGGCTAATTAAATTAGAAGCACATTCCATTATCTAAATAGTAGTGTGCGAGTACACTAACAATCTAATCTCATCTCTTTTTTTTTGAATAAAAGATGTGATATATCAAGAAACGAGTTGATACACGAGTTCCGGCATAGAAACCGGTGTTCATGAACCCGAAAGCTTGTTACATCGGGCATGGTTAGCTAAGCTATGCGAAGCTATGTTTACATCTCGCGGAATGTGATAATATTGAATATGCGTAAAACGACTAGGCGATGCCTGAATACAATCTAAAATTGTCGTCGTCGATGGCAACAGAGAAGACGGTCCCCCCTATCCAAGTACTGGATAACAGACTGACAATCTGAAAGAACCCGACAGGACCTATAATCATAAGCATCAGCCAGATCAAGAGCGGTGGCAATAGCATAAGTTTCTGCATCAGAAACCAGCATGGGAGTCCTAGTGTGCAAGCAGCGTGCTGCTAGCAGCTGTGATCCTTGACGAGCCACCACAACATAACCAACGTCGTTTTGTGAATCCAAACTGGCATCCACCCAGAGCTCAATAAAATTTGGATAACGCTGGTGGTGTACCTCCAATGACAGCAATGGGAATGAAGATCTAGTCGTAGCAGCCATTGAAAGGTAACTAGTAGCCTAGCACCAGCCATGATCAAGGTCCCGCACACGTCTATGATTAAACTGACATCTTGCATACCACAACTTCCAAAAGAATTCCAGATACTCAGCCACCCTTATCTTAGGAGATTCCATGCAAAGAGAATGAACCCAATCCCGAAATGCATTATCTGTTCGAATCTGAGGTGGCAGGTGATACCCAAAGGTATCCCAAAGAGAATGTACCATTGGACATTGATAAAAGACATGCAGCATAGTTTCCGGTGAATCACAGAGAAGGCAATCAACAGGCATATTCACTCTTATGCGATCCTTGATCATAGTCTTAGACGGGAGCTTAGATGCCAGCAACTTCCAGCCAAAAAGCTGTACCCTTGGTGGAACAGGAAGGGCCCTGAGTACTTTATAAGCTGAATTGTGGGAATGTAATGCAGAAGTTGCCGGCTGATCTGAGTTAGACATCATTTGATCTGCATGATATGCCGACTTAACAGTGAATAACTTACTTGGTATGAGGCCCCAGTACCAAAAATCCCCCGCTAAGTAAGAAGGATCAGTTGGAGGAGGCAACGGAATTTGCAGAATCGAATGAGCATCAGAAGCATCACACCATTGATCAATAAGCTGGCTATTCCACTCATTTGGCACCTGAATCAAAGTAGCAACTGACGAGAGCTGGCGCACCAATGGAGGTAGAAATTAAGGAAACAATTTGCCTCCAGGTTTGGAAGGGAGCCATCGAGCCGTGATACTGGTTGTCTGACCATTAACAATTGCACGTCGACTCCCAAATTCAACCAACTCTCGTACTGCCAATAGAGCTCTCCAAATAGGGCTAGCATTGGATCCTGGCTTCACAGCTAACCAAGAAACAGATGTCAAATATTTTGCATGATAAAACTGTGATATAAGGGAATAGGGTGTAGAAATGATGCGCCACAATTGCTTGGAAAGCAAAGCAAGATTGAAACTACGTAGCTCTCTAAATCCCAAACCTCCTGATGGCTTATCCTTGCAAAGGACAGACCACTTAACCCAGTGAATAGAAGATCCCTAAGCGGTTCCTCCCCACCAAAAGTTGTTGATCAGCTGTTTGATCTTCTTTAACAACGTACGAGGCAACAAAATAACTGACATTGCATAAGTTGGGATAGCCTGGAGCACTGCTGAAATACCCCTAAATTTCAAAATACATATATTATGTAGTTTATATGTATATTATATAGTTTACAAATATATTACATAGTTTATGGGATCATTTATAATTACAAGCATATAAAATAGATTACGAGTATATTATATAGTTTATGAGTATATTATACAATATTTAATAAAGACAATGCATTTAATAAAATAATCTGTTTTGAAACTATGGTAGTTGTGAATTTTATCTTCATATTAATTATCCTTGTATTTCTCTAGTTAACTTGGTATATTTATTTAATAAAAATGGAGCTATAATAATTATAATGATATGATTCAAATAATACCGTTGATTCAAAATATATCTATTATATGGTTTAGTAGTATATTTGTTCGCAAGTACAATAAGTAGTTTATGAGGATTATATTATAATTTATGAGCATGTTATATAGTATGATTCGTTTTAATAAATAACCCAATTCAAAATACTTCGGTTATGATTTTTGATGTAATAATATGATCAAATGTATATCGTATTATTTTATCGTATTTATTTGTTTATAACTTATTATAATAATGATAGCTTTGATTTGATTACATACACTAAATAAGTTAATTTTAGTATATGTCGGTTACACCTTTTGGTATTTTCTGCTTTTATTTAGTTAATCACTTTAAACTTTTCATATTTCCAACTTCATTTATTAAATCATCTTTACCTCTTCACATTTTCTAACTTCTAATTTTCTATTCATTAAAAGGTTTAATATTCTTTATTTGTTGAATAATTACATTATGTATTAATTAAACAGTTTATATTCCTCGCTCTTCAGTTACCCTCGGCCTCCTATATATACGCTCATTTGATGTTCCATTTTATCCACCCATCCTCTATACTCGAATACCTCTCTTCTCAGCTAGACTAGAAAAATTAAATTTCTTCTATGTCGCGCCTCCTTTCTCTGTATCATAGATTCAAAAGGAAAAAAATCTCTCTTCTCACACACACAAAAAAGGAAAAGATGAAAAAGGGATCAATTAGTTTTTTTTTCTATCTTGGGCGGCCACAATATGAAGTAACGGTAGCATGTAGCAGCAGCTAGAGTTGTTTCTTTCATTGATGATGTCAACAAATTGGTGCCAAAATGTGTAAACGAAGAGTAGTGGCTAATTATATGTTTGATGGGTGCAAATGATAATGTTCTTTTTGAGGTAAGTTACTGTGTTCACTAATTTTGTATTAACTGCGTAAAATAAATCTTTTTGTAGTGGTTGTGATTCTTGTCTGTGAGTGACTATTATTTTGGAAATGAAATGTTTATGATAATGATTACTGGAAATATTAAAGTGTGCGGTTTATTTTATGGTAAATAATTGAGTATTATTTTTAGAGGAGAGATGAATGTGAAATGTTAATGATATGATTATGTGGAATTGTAATTATTTAGTCATGATTATTGTGGCATGATTGAGTTTTGGTGGTATATGTGGATTAAAATGAGATCATAAGGTGAATAATAACAATGAATAAAAGAATTATAAGGAAGAGTATACCATGGTACATGTGGGCCGTATTAGGACACATGGATGAGATGATAAATACGGGCCGCATTAGGACGCATAAGTTTGAGATACTGTGGGCCGCACTAGGACACAGTTAGCCCTAGATATACTCCTTAGTCCTTTGAACTATTGGGGGGTGTGCACACTTAAGGATTTAGTGGCTTGGTTGGATTCCCGGCTGCGTGTTGGGGTCCGGGTTACAGCTGCGTGTTGTACCCAAAGAGAAAGTAAAGTTGTTTTGTCCTGGCTGTGCGTTGGGACAAGGAAGATAATTAAAATAATCTGACTAATATATTTTTGGGTTACTAAAGAAATCCAATGTGAAGTATTTTACAGTTATCATAATTTTGTTGTTGTGTGTTAATATTGTTGAAATGTGTTGTATGTTGTGTGGTTATATTGTTGAAAATGATTTCTAAAGAGAAAATGATTTTTACGTGGTGAAGTGGTAGCTTACTCAGTTTTTCTGACTTTATCGTGGCCCTTTCTATGTTTGTTTGGATTTCTGCCACAGGTACTGATGAAGTCCTTGGGGTTTGGGAAGGCGACTCCACATAGTCTGATTAATTATAGTTGGATTTTATTTTTGGCTTGATAATTCTACATTTGTAAGAAATTATTTTAATAGGCGTTGTATTTACTTTATTAATAATAATAGGTTGTTAGTGAGTTAATTATTTGGGCCTTAGCACTCGTTTAGTTGCGAGTGTGGCAATAATGCCCCGGGTTTAGGTTTCGATTCCGCTGCTTACTAATATTAAACTTGAATTGCAAAAAAAAAGAGACCAAATAAAAGGTTAGAAAATCCGGGGTGTTACAACTGCTTTTACAAGTGCTGTTCTGCCCGCATGTGATACCTTGTTGGACCAACCTTGAATGCGTTTCATAACTCTATCCTTGATGTAATTGAAAATAGAACATCTATATATTCTTGCCAATGGTGCTGGGAAAACCGAGATAAAGACCTAAATCAGCCACCTGATGAGTGTTAAGCTCTTGTGCAATCGCTGTCTGCAATGGAACTGAGAGACCATGGGAAAGCATGACTGCCGATTTCATGGTGTTGACACACTGTCCTGATGCCGCTTTAAAATTATCCGGAATTCCCTGAAGAGCCCGAGCATTAGAAACTGATGCTTTCCCAAAAATGACACAGTCATCTGCGAATAGCAGATTAGTGATTGGCGAAGCTAAACCAGGCAGGGAAAAGCCTGAATATAGTCCTGAAGTTGCGGCAAGTTTCAAAGAAGCAGTAAGAGTTTCCATGCAGATTATAAATAATATCAGTGATAAAGGATCGCCCTGCCTAAGACCCCGCTGAGGTGTGAAGGCTTGTCCTGGATAACCATTGACAACCACAGATGAGCGGACAGTCGTAATGCATAATCTAACCAAAGAAACCCATGATGCATGAAAACCCATGCTAGAGAGAACGTCGAGAACAAAACTCCACTCTATCCTGTCAAATGCCTTGGACATGTCTACCTTGAAAGCAAAATAACCTCTTTGCTTTGCCTTGGAGTGCCGCATGCTATGCAGAATTTCATGTGAGATTAAAATCTGATCTGAAATCATACGGTTATGGACAAAAGCCGCTTGATTATCTGAGACGACCAATGGAAGTGTATTTGCAATCCTGTTGACTAAAACCTTAGAGATTATGCGATAAATCGTATTGCACAGAGATATTGGACGGAAATCCTTAATTGCTGTAGCTCCATGAACCTTTGGTATAAGCACAATATGAGTGTCATTGAGGGTTGGTGGCATTATATGATCATTAAGAAACACAAGACAGGCCTGAATGAAGTCTGAACTAATAATTGGCCAATAAGATCTCAAGAAAAAACCGTTTATGCCATCTGGACCCGGTGCCTTAGATGGGTTTAACTGATTGTAAGCCTTTGTTACCTCATCCGCCGTATAGGGCATTCCCATGGCCTCGTGCATATTTTGAGGAACACGATCTGCAACACAAGCCAAAAGATGGTGGTCCGGCTACGGCTGAGTAGTTGTAAACAAATCCTGGAAAAACTCACGCGCAACTAACTCAATGCCTGGCCAAGTGGTTTGTGATGGATGAGCATCCGATGATAAAGAAGTGATAGTGTTGTGTCTCTTACGGGTTTTATATTTAGCGAAGAAAAAAGTTGAGTTTCTATCACCACAAGCTATCCATGCTTGCCTGGACCGCTGCTGAATTCTAACCTCCTCCTGAAGCAATAAAGAATCAAGAGAATGATTAAGTTGATTCCATCTATCCAAATTCGCCTGAGTGGAGACCTTGGAGGTAACTTCCTGCAGTTCACTTCGTATCTGATTAATCTTTTTCTTCTCTATCCATAACTTGGGTTTTCCCCATTGGCGAAGTTGGTGCCCACATTGACGAACTTTGTCACAGAATCCTTCAGAGGAGGATAGCCAAACAGACTGAACTAGAGATCGACAATCTGGGTCTGCAGCCCAACAATTTTCGAACTTGAAAGGTTTTGGACCTCGGCGGTGCAATGGATGTAAGACCAGTTTAATTGGCCTATGATCTGAATGTCCCCAATGTAAATGATAATTCGTGGCAGTGTGAAACAAATTAAGCCATTGGTCATTGCAGAGGAATCAATCAAGCCTACTACAACCTGCCTGAGGCAATGCTGTTTTGTTTCTGAAAGTGAACTTTGATCCTCTAAAACCTAGGTCCTGTAAGTTGAAATCTTGTAGACATGCATGAAATTGTGCCATAGCTGAGTGTAGCCGTGCACCCCTTCCCTGAGATTCATGGTGGTATAAAACTTCATTAAAGTCACCCCCCAAAACCCAAGGCCCTGACCACTGACCAGCAAGATACCGCAACAAATTCCATGTTTTCCATTTCTGCATATTATCCGACCAGCCATACACACCAGAAAATCTCCATTGGGAACCCCCTGTTACACAGCATCTACATGATGACTAGAGATGCTCAAAATATCAACAACAAAATCAACCTTCCAAAGCAACACCACACCTGCTTTCCTACCGATGCTATCCCCCCAACCCAACAGTAATTCCTAAAACATCTTGCTATGGGGCGAAATTCAAAAACTGAGAGCTTAGTCTCAGTAAAAAAACAAAAGACGGTGCTTCCCCACCGCAATTCGCCATCAAAAGGGACATTAGTCCGTTCGATCGAAAGATTAATCTTCCACGAATTGGATTTCAAAAATTTGTGAGAGAAGTGTAGGCCTAGAAAAAAAAAGCAGCAAATGAGATGTGAGATTAATCTAACAAAAAAAATTGAATGCACCGAACGAACGGAGCCTATATCTGGCGACTGGGGATCACCCAGCACCGCCTGTGAAGAAACACCCGCATCATCGCCTTTCCCCTTCTTCGATACTTCTGGTTGACCATTATTCTCGCGGAGATCCGAATCAGAGGAGGAGCAATCCAGCAGCAAAACCTTACGCTTACGACCCGCAGAAGGTCGCTTTGATTGAGTGGGTAACCAGAAGGTCCAGAACCCAACTAGTGCACAATTTACGTGCCCTACTCTAAGCCTCTTCTTCCTTTAATTACAAACCCTAACTCTTTCTCAACTCCACCGCTTCCATTCTCTGCATAACTCTCGTTTCTGTCATTTTCCAACCAGAACCGGCGAATGCATACCTGCGCTTGTCTTCACTCCCTTCTAGCGATAATTCTTCTGTAGTGGTTAACCACTGGAACTGTAACCAGATTAAGGAAGGAACATGGAAGCAGTTAGATCTGAAAACTTGAGGTAAGGAGTTGTAATACATGTGAATTTCTTTCTGATTTTTCGACCTTAAAAACATCCATAACCTTCTCCTCTCTTCTTCCTCCATCTACAAGGTTGTAAATCCACCAGAAACGAAGGCAATATGGCCAAAGGCTGATGGGAAACCAGAAACAAAGATTGGAAGCACCACCCCCGTAAAAAACTAAATTCTGGCAAGGCCTTGCTCTCTTTAGCCAGTTGTATGATTCCTCCAATTGCAGTTCAACTTCTGTTCAGTCCTAATTCCTCCCTCTTTTCTCGGCGTTTCAAATCTGCAGTAGAGATTTATTTCTGCCCAATTTGAAAGAGGAAACACCCTACCCGGTTCAAGTGTATTATGAGAGTAAGTTACTAGAAAATAAATCTGCCTCTGCCGATTTGGAATTCCCATGTTCAGCATCTGTTCTTGAGCTCAATTACCAAGATTTTGATCTTTGTTTCTTCTCTCTTTTAAGACCGAGAACTCAAGAAGGCAAGTTCCTTCGTTCAATCGGAAGTTTCAATTGTAGGTCAAAATTTCTAAACAAATTACTACTAGCTTCTTTATAGATTGTGATTAAATTAGTTCTAAAAGAGGAATTAAGGCTAGTACAAATTCCTAATTGTTGTGTACTAACCAAAAATAGAGTCGACCGCAAGAAAACCAAGGTGATTAATATATATAAGTCTTGGATAGTTTTCTAGCCTAAAGCTTATTCGATTAACTGTAACTAAAAATGTTAATCTGGTGTTTGGTAACTTTGGTAGATAAACTCTAAACCGAGAAGGATAGCATATATATTTTATTGATCCATTAAGTTATAAATTAGGTATTAAGGAAAGGTAAGAATAAGTTAAGTAGTTAAATATTAGTTCTGCAATTCAGCTGTAATGTCTTGTATTAATTGCAAGACAAACGGTGGGAGTTGTGTAATCGATTAGTCTTATACGTAATACATTGAGCTTCAACTACTAAAATAAAATTTATGGTGTTGTTCTGTTGCACAATGAGGCAGACGTGAGCAGATCAGCATATAAGCATTAGTTTATGCTGCTGCTATTAGATAATTAAAGAGATTTAAGCTGCTGTCTCACGTTATGAAACAAATGACAACATAAATTAGTAGCTGCTGTCGTTACAGCAGTATAAGCTTTTAATTTCACCAGCAATAGTATCTCTTCTGTGTACAAGGTCCAAATAAAATGGTGTTCCCTTACAAGCTGCTAAAAAGATTATGTTGGGTTTCCCCTGCTAAATTTTGAGGTCTAAGTTGTCTTATGGGCAAGGAATTAACTACAATGAAATGTTGTTTCTGATTAAAAAAAATATAGATTAATTAGGTGTGAGACATTTGTTGTGTTGTTTTTGTTTCAATTTCTGTCCACCCCCGTAGCTTTTGCTTGTAGCTCTAATTATCAAATAGAAAAAAAAACCAAACGTACTATGTCCGACATAACATGAGTATTTGTAACATTATATAGATATGAACCTATTCTCAATCCTACAGATCACAATTCCTCAAGTATGCAATAAAAGAAATACTTACTGATTCAATAACTATATAAAAGTAGACACCAAAAGATGGAGAAAGACAGTACTTGTCCGACATACAGTCGCTTTATCAGGCTGCAGTAGCACATACACGCTTGCACCACCTGCAACTGCTGGTGATGGATAATGCCATGCACGAACCCAAACAAGATGGAGTTCCATCTCTGGAAGAGATGACTCACATAACAATTGATTAGTTAATTTTCTCTTGTTGCGGTAGTGAAACAAAAAAAAAAATTTATAAGCAGCAGTGTAGAACTTGTTGTTATAACAATAAAAGCGTTTGATTTCCTCTGCTGCACATGTGAATCAAACAATAAGCGTATAAAGTGTACCAGCTGTTCTTGAACTTGGATGGGGTATAAGCTTCAGCATAGACATTTACAACAGTGCTACCGTTTTTTTTCCTCCTTGTAAGTTGCTGTCTAATAAGGACTTGTTAGAGTCAAAAGACAAATTGTTGCTCAGTTGGTTGTATCCAGTTAAATCTATGAAAGACAGTTTCTAGTAATAAAGAAACTTCGGTTAAACCGGAAGTAATAAAAAAAAGGTGCCATATTTATAAGTATTGAGTGAATAGATGGTAACATAACTTGCAAATGAAATGAGCTGGTAGTATAATTAATAAATTGTTAAGTATAAAATAACATATAAATAGAGTTATTATATAGCTGTAATATTATCGGTAATATTGAAACTGATAGGAACATACATTTTCCTTCCATTTTCTTCGCGGTAAATATACAACTAGTGAGAGTATATATATATATATTTATCTGCACAACATTCTCTTCAAGATAGTTTTAAAACCTAAGCTGAAACAAACTCAGTCAGCCTTCTTATCCCTTACGATAATGTTACAAATCAAACAAATATATATATATAGGTTCCTTGTTTGAAAATGACAAATGAAACAAATCTCGGCTAAAGTTTAATTATACATATACACATGTAATGACACTAAACTGAGAATCTTTTTTTAAGAGTGTTATAAAAAGAAGAAATGTTATATAGTGGCATAAATAAGGAATTAACTCACATAATCGATTGGATTATAGGGTCGGGATAGTCGAGACGCCAGCCGATAGTTGTGGACTTCGGCTGAGGCTAAGGTATGGATTCTTGCAGCTTGTTTGCTAATGGTTTATATCGGCTTGTGTGCTGTTTGCTGTGTGATTAACGACCAAGATTAATGCATGTAAAATGATTATGTGTGTGCGATTGTTTATTATTCGTGATTGACTTAAGTTAATTAACCGCACCTTGGGAGCAAACAAATTACACGTACGTTACATATGATACCAAGTGGGTTGATGATGTGCGCTTTGCGTTAAGAGAACTTGTACCCAAGTTCTCACTAACCTCCTTTTAAACATAATGTTGAAGCTCCAAATGCGATATTCGACTAATCACCCTAGTGGTAGGACGTTGTCTAATCAAGATTCATAACTTGTCCAAAGAAGGAAGGAGCCCAGAAGATTCTCTTTGGCCATGCATGCAAACTTCGGGAGTCGTATCTGCATCAGATCGTCTTCCAATCAAATGTACGTCGCGACGGTGGTGGAGAAAATGATATATTCTCTGTTGGGTTAGATTCCCGTATATTGTGGTCAGGAGGTAGTTACACTACTCTCCGTGGGTCCGGTTTTTTGGTTTCCCTTAAAATTTGCGAGAGTCCCATTCTCGTCTGAAGGGTTTATTTATACCCGCACACTTGTGGTCAGGAGGTAGTTACACTATTCTCCGTGGGTCCGGTTTCCGGTTTCCCTTAAAATAAGCGAGAGTCCCATTCTCGTCTGAAGGGTTTATTCATTACCCGACTTAATACACACCTTAATGGCAATGCTCATCAGAGTTTCATACTCTCCTAACTCGATCAAGTTACTCACGAGTTAAATAATATAACAATTAAGAGAGTTGATGATCCCACTGTGTGGATCATCCTTAAAGGATTAATTAAGTCTAGTACGAGACTCTTTAATATCCTCGAGGCCATAATAGAACAGAACACTAAGTCGACTCATGACGGCTTGTTTCTGTATGGGTGTTATCCTCTTTGGTTGCATTGAATTGCTGTGTACACTGTTGTGTTTACTGTTATTTCATATTGTTGTAAAATGAACTGCATGTTAACGACCAATTAGTCGGTGTGGCCCGGTAGCTTGCGGGCTGCACGTTTTCATACTAGTGTTGTTGCTGAGCCTTCGGGCACCCCCATTTCAGGTACCGGATGCTGAGGAGACCCGACCGAGAGTAGGCGGGGTAGATTTGGGGTACAGGGTAAACTTCTGCTTTTGATTATACCTTAGATAAGTTTTACCCGTTTTTGGAGATGATACAACTGTTTAACTTGTATATGTTCCAGCACTTTAGAAACTCGGTATGTAATCCTTGTGGATCAGTATTAGTTGTGGAAGTTAATCGGTAGTGAATTCAGTCTGTCAGACCGTTACAGAGGAGTTGGAAAGGTCTAGTTAGTCACGTGGGTGACTAACGGCGGTAACACTGTGGAGTTGAATTAATTTTCCGCTGCAAATTCTTTTGAGTTGGGCGTTATTAATTATTGTTAATTGCGAATTAGTGGTTGGGGTGTTACAACCACCCCCGTATAACCCTTGAAACACTTTCCAATTAACAACATCCTCCTACTAGACACCTTGGTTTCTGAACCTTCCTGAGCAACCCCAGGACCCATCTTACTGCACGGGGACCACCCAATCCCCGGCAGTTGACAACCATGCAACTCATTACTGTGGGTGGCCCTGGGATCCCCCAGAGGCGCCCTTGGTGTAGAGAAAGAACTGTCCATTGCACTGTTTTAAGGACTGATCACTTGCTTACCCCGTTTAGTTGACTCCCTCAAGCCTTTCATCGCTAAAAACTCTTCCAAAGTGAGATCATCCTCTACGTTCGCCATCTTTCTCTTACGGCCGTGTTGCATGCATGCAGGTGGATCTTTCTTCATCAGAATAGGCAAACCGTCCACCCCGACATCTACAGGCCCCTCCTTGTCCTCCTGAGCCTCCTAGGGGAGTTGGTTACGCGTACAGTCTTGCGCTTGTGATGTCTCCTGTGACTCCACCTCGGCCTCATTAACACATGCATGAAAGTCCTTCGGCATATGCCCTACAGCTGAACTTGAACCCCCACTTCGAAGTTGATACTCCTACCACTTCCGTAAAACCCGCAGCCCTGAGCCAAGGGCCATAAGCATATCTAGCCTCGCATTTTTTCTCCTCAGAACAGTCCCTCGACGCATGCAGACGCATACCACAATGAAAACAAATAGCAGGTAAATGTTCATAACTTACCCTAAGCACCGAATATACCCCTTCCAAAGAGACCATGACATACCTCAGGACCGGCTTCTGTATGTCCAACTTGATTTTGACCTTAAGTAGTCTCCACCACTCTTTCCCACATCCTCCTGATAATCAATAAAATTACCAATCCAATCCCCTATGCGCAGAGCAAACTCCCGATGGAAGGAGATGAAAGGCACATCATGCACCCGTATCCAAATTGGTATCCATTGGAAGGAGTGGTCTCTTGGCGCCTTACGTCAGTTAATCTCCTCCGTAGCAAGAAGTCCACCATCGAAAGACCATGGACCCCTTTCATGCACAGACTTAATGCACTCTGAGTCTCCAAACTGAAACAAGTAAAGCCCACTGCCTAGCCCTTTCACCCTTAAACTATCCTCCACCTGCCAAACCTTTGAAAGGGTTCTTTCGATAGCCCGAGCATCTACATTTTTGGAAAGAAACAGCTTCCCCAAAGGAATCTGTCAAAAGGAAGCGACAGTTCAATCTCCAAGAAATCATCCATGTGAGTGACCACCCCCTCCTCCACTGTCAGAGACATGCCGATGTACTGAGCCACCAATTCATCCACACCCCGTTCCTTGTCAGCCTTAACACATGTAGAGGGACAAAGCGACTGAAAAAGCAACACCATAGAAAACAAGCGAGAACCAGAAGGAGCAGATGAAGGAAAGGAGGTAGAAGGGAAAAGGAACAAAAGGTTAACAGGAGTAGAACACACATAAAAGAGAAAAGAAGAAGAGATACATGTGGCAGGGGAAAGGGTCGAGGAAGATTTGGCTGAGTTTAAGGCCCGAAAGTTAGATTGGCTAGAAAAGGAAAGGAAGTGAAAAGGGCTGATGGGAGGCATGCAAAAGGCTGAACATGCAATATCACCATGCAAATGATTGCCTAGGGAAGTATCTACCCGGAGAGGGGTGCCACTCTTTCTACCAACCCATAGCGCCAAATCAACTTTGGGCAAAGGAAAAGAGAAGAAAAAGGGGCAAAAGAGGATAACTTCCTGCCAAAACCTGAGCAAAGTACCTGTGCCAGTAGGAAGAAACCACAGGAACCAGTGACGATTGACACAAAACATAGCAAGCCATCTTCTGAAAGAAGAAGGTAGAAGATGAAGGGCCGTACTACCCTACAAGGAACCTCCGCCTAAGGGAGAACGCCCGTGACCACGAATGTTCTAGTTTTCATAAAATACAAGTTTATAAAAAAACTGTGCATTAAAAATTATACTTTTTATATAATTGTTGGTAGTACAGTTTTTCTAATTCTATGTACAGATTTTCAGTGTGAATTGTGTAGTAAATGTAGTAAGAGAATTTGGCAAACTTTAATCCAAGAATGTGCCCAGACAATTTGGATATGGATATATGGTAAACAACAATTCACTATATTATTTTGGAGCTGATATATAGCAGCAATTTAAAAACTCTAGTTGTTACTTGTTCCTAAATTGCTATGTTCCCTTGACTCTTCAATTGTAGTTAAGTTTTTTTCTTTTTGATTGGGGGAGGAGGGCCTGAGATCGAGCCCTGACTGTGAGTTTACCAGGTGGGTCTTGCTTGCTGCGTAGGCCATCATGCCACCGCGGACTACCCCGGCAGCTTAGTTGATTTGGGCAGCGATTTTAGCTGTATTCTGGTTTCTCATTTGACCAATTTTCCTCTCTCAATATCCAGATTTCTATTAGTGGGGTGAAGTCACGAACCCTAGTCCTCATTGAAGTTTACAGTTTGTTTTTGTGTGAACTCGTGGGTGTGATTGGGGCGACAATCCACATTCTATTTTGTCTCGGATTCAGGTGAATTGAGTAATGGGGGTAGCCTCATGGGGGCTCGGTCAGTTGTTAGCCGGGATTTTCTTTCTTTTGGTGCCGATTTACTTATTTAACCTATGTTCTGCATGTTAACTAGGTATTTGCCTACTAAAACAATGAGCTCCTTTTCCATTACTCGAAAGAAAACGCCTTTCCAGAAGCACAGGGAGGAAGAGGAGGCCAAAAAGAAGGTACTTTACCGAGAACGGGTACAGATATGTTTTGGTGATTATTAGCTCAGAAGGTTTAAGCATAGTAACTAGGCATGTGCGTTCATGAGTGCAGCGTGAGCAGGATGAGACGGCTCGCTTGTATGAAGAATTCCTGGAGTCGTTTCAAGGAGATGACGCACCAGGTTCAAAGACCTTTGTTAGAGGAGGCCTGATTAATCCGAATGACAAACTAAAGGCTGACTCTGAAGGTTAGCGTGATACAACTTAATATTCTTTATTACTCTATGTTCTTCTATTTTGCTTATTTCACTGCTGGTAGCCACATATTCTTGTCCTTTATTTGCACTGGGGTTGTAGATGTTTTAGGTTATTGTGGGGAAACATTAATAAAATTATGGACCTTAATTCATTCACAAATGGCAGGTAGAAACTCCAAAGATGGTGTATCTGGTTCAAAGAAGAGCAGTAGGTAAATGAATGCATTTGATTATCCATGCTATGAAGCTAAGTTGGCTGTCAACTTGCTGGGGACTAGAATTTGTTAAGATGATTGATTCTAGTTGCAAGTGGATACCTTCTAGTATTGGAAACATAAGAATAGCCCCATCTATCATGGCATGTTATGTAATTGTCATGTTGATCTAGTGACTCAGTATAATTGTAGATAGTTTAGACTTCTTACTACTAGTTGTATATTTGCCCTGTATTCATCATCCAAACTTATAATTATGCTTGTTTCATTCAGTGCTATGAAGTTTTTATTTCCATCTTACATGTGCGTGCACCTTCCTCCCTGTACCATTTCTTCTGTTTTCATGAGAGAGATCATCGGATTGTTGTTACAACATGTTAGCTCAATTTAGGCAATGTGACCTGAATTTCCATGTGCACCTCTGGCGTGGACAGTGTGCAAATCTTTTATTTGATTCTGCATCAAAATTTTCACCTTTTGTCAAGCCCTACATTTTGCTATTCCATGATTTAGCCAATGTAAACATCAAATAATTTAATTTTGTACACCTAGTGATTAGGATGGCGGTATATGGTCGTAGTGCCAGATACAGTATTATTACTTTCAAATCCATTCGAGGTTCTTCATTCTTTCTTTCGCCTGAAAAAGTGAGCAATGGAGATGATATGGGATGTTATGGTCGCTAGCTAAGTTTATGTACACTTAGGAATATAATATGCAGTTCAGAGGGTCCATTGATCGACAAAAGTGATTGCAAAGTTTGGGCCAAGTAAATGACAATTATATATTTGCCTGCTTGTTGCGTAGACAGGCTTATGGTATAGAATTGATCTCTTGAAACCTTCAAGAAATATATGGTCTGTGTACAAGTATTGGAATAAAGCACACACATAGGTCTATATGATGTGAATTTGCTAGTTTTATAATGCATCTTGCTTTCGCTGCCTTTGTGTGCCCTCAGTGTAATTTGTTACCGAATTCGGCTCTTATTGTTGCAGCCATGTTTTATTTGAAGCTATTGCTGGATTCTTAATGCGTAACACTAAACTTTCACTGGAAAAAATATATTGTTCTCATGACTGTAGGCTGACAAGTTTTCTGCTGTAATGGAACTTTTTGGTTTTCTTTGCTCCTCGTGGAAGCTCTCGTGGCTAGTGTTCTAACATTATTTTCTTTTTGGGTATTTTAAAAAAATGACCTAGCGTCACATGATAGGTCAAGATGTTTATAGGGAGCTCTCTGATACATACACATGCAGTCCTGTACTATTCTTCATGCTGAGAGTTAGTCACAAGCCAAATACAATTGAACTATGTGTGAGGCTGTTGTAAATGAACTACTACAGGGAAATGGTTTCGTGTGGCATTTTTTCTGTTTGTAAGTAAGAATATTTATCGATGAGTAAATACATATATTTTAAAGGATCACTCGGACCACTAAAGTAGCCTTTCTAACTACAAGATTAGCACATGCCAGTGCAGAACAATAGATATCTTTAAAGGTCCTATTGCTTCTCTCCTTCCATATATATATACAATTGAAGTAACAATTTCCTCATACACATCTCTTTCCCTCTAGCACTCATCCAATGTGCTAGTCTATGTCAATTAAAAGGAGCTCCAGTACCGCTAAAATGGTTCTTCACTCTTCAGTGAACCTCCTCAGAAAAAGGTACATTTAAAGAATATATGTTTTACAGTTACTTCCCTGTTGCTGAAAACATTCATGTCCAGTGACATCACTCCCCATTTAAATATTTTGTTGTGGATTACTAATCGTCTATTAATGGCCAGTGAAGTGATGAGAGCTTATCTTTTGAAATTCCCTCGACTCCAGCTAACT
This sequence comes from Limonium bicolor, assembly GCA_023374045.1. Lineage (NCBI taxonomy): Eukaryota > Viridiplantae > Streptophyta > Magnoliopsida > Caryophyllales > Plumbaginaceae > Limonium > Limonium bicolor. Next base: position 436,099,642 of record CM041777.1, read on the forward strand.
TCATCCCAAGTCCTGTTATAACACAGCTTTTTGAAAAATTTCCTCCATTGAGTGCCTCTGTACTTCATTTCCTTCAGCAAACAGATTTACCAGAGAAGGCATAAGATTTAGCCGATTGCTCCTTACTTGCCACAACTGTTAATACATGACTGTCTTATTCCTCACTTCCAAGCTTCTAATGCCTAGACCTCCTCGGTTAACAGGTTCCATACCTTCCTCTATGCTAAACTGGCTTCTTTGACCCATAACTTCTTGTCTTTTGAATTTTTTTACATACAGCATTGATCACTTTTGATGATCTGCATAGGAAGGATATTAATAGTCATCCAATCCACTTGCATTGAAAGAACTCATTCCACCACTTGAACTCTCCTCACATAAGTAAGGAACCTTGATGGTCAGCATTTGATCTTCCTTAATAGTTTATCCATAAGATCTCTAGCCTCCAAAGCATAAAGTCTGGTTACTGATTCTCCCTGCATAAGGTACCTCAAGGGCCACGTTTTCACTTTTCGCATTTTGTAAGTTAGGTGCTGTTAGTTATATCATTATTCTTTACTGTATTCCATGTATCTCTGTAATTTGAGTTTTGAGGTTATGGCAATAACCTGAAAGTGACTGTTAATGCACGTGGAAGTTGATGGATTAACTATTTCCCTTTCGTCATTTTCTGAGGCTGTTTATAGATTAATATAGTGCTCTATGGTGGTGGGATCCAGTATTCTGAGTATGATTTGCAGTTTCAGTAATGTGGTTATGTGTTCCTTTCAACACGATGGGGCTCATCTGTTTGTAGGAAACAAAATGGAGAGATTGCAAAGGGATTGGTCAGTTACACTTTATAGAAGAGCTAAAAAAATCTTTAAAGAATATATTGTTAGGGACATTTGATAAGCTGGAGCTTGTGCTATTGTAGCATGTCATTGATGCAAAGTTTGGCTGACATCCCTCAACTAGTCTTTGCTGATCCTGATCATTTCTAAGTGAAGAATGTACATAGGTTTAGCTTCCGGGGTGACAAACGAATAGGTTATCATGGATTGTGGAATTTTGTAGAGGATGCTAGAGTCTTATGGTCACAAATATTGGTATATCTGTGAAATGTTGTTGGTTTTTTGGATTGCTATTCTAGTTTATTTGCATAATGTAATGTTTTCTAGGATCATTTTTCTGGGTCAGCAACTTAGATTCCTACATGGCTGTAGGCATGTAAGTACAATTTTGATAAGAAGGCTCTCTTGTTCTATGTGATATTTTCTAGAAATCTCTAAAATCTATTACCGACAATGTGCTCGTATGTATGCTTTCTGCTGCAAGGTTTTGCCATTCTTCTTTCTATATTTTTTGCCTTTCTTCTCCTTGCACTGTAAAATCTACAAAACTGTTTTGTAGTTGTGAGGAAGCTTATGATATTCCTTATTCTCATCCAGAGAAATATGTATATTTATTCCACTCAGGAATATTTTCAAGGTTGACTGTTGGAAATATCATCATTCTGCTCATATCTAGCAGCATGTTTCTGTTTTATGGTTGAACCTAATCTAATAGGGTATTCTAGCATAATTTACCGTAATATTGCCTCAGTACTTAGAACTGTAATTTTGTATAATTCGGCAGGTACGTACCATCATTCTTACCACCACCAATGGCCTCCAAAGGGAGAGAGTCTGAGAGGAAGGTGCGTTGAGATGCTCCTTTACATAGCAGTGGTGGCTCTTTCTAGTTGCTGACTAAGCACACTTGTTTCTGATCTTTGTTGCTTTAATGTTGTTTCATTCTACTTGCAGAAGGAGGAAGAAAAACCAAGGGAGAGAGAAAGGGGAAAACTTAGGAATATTGATAATTTTATGGAGGAGTTGAAGCTTGAGCAAGAGTTGAGAGAGAAGCGTAACCAGGAAAGATGGCGTGATGGGCGCCATGATGATATATCAGCTGTAAGTGAGATCTTATTTCTATTACCGATTTTTAATTTTTGGAATATTTACATTCTTGTGATACATGATAACATTTCCGGGTACTTTTCTTTGGAGGGCTGTGGGGGGGGGGGGGGGGGGAATTAAGATGTTGGGCGTGGGCCTCTTTGTACATTTGAGGAGAAAATGAAGGCACATCTTTGTTACTATTGTTTCTAGAGGTTAGAATATCAAAGAAATGCTGCTTGGCATGCCTTGTGTTGTATTAACAATTGTTTAATGTTGAATTTGGTTTGAGAGTTTATTGAGAAGTCTTGTTGTTCTGATCTGAAGATCACATCACACAATGATCTTTTAAATTTGGGGTCACTTTTGCAAATTGGTATTTTCAGCCCTCAAGCCGGTTTGATGAGCTGCCTGATGACTTTGATGCTAGTGGTAAAGGTTCATTTGATGATGGTGATCCACAGACTACTAATCTGTATGTGGGAAATCTCTCTCCTAAGGTTAGTTAGTTTATATTACCTGCTATTACTGTAGCAACCTATCTATATACTCATATTATACATGTGTTTGATTATTTGCTATTAGATCTTCTGTTCTGTAAAAACTACATTTTCTAAATGGTTTTAGGTGGATGAGAATTTTCTTCTGCGTACATTTGGGAGATTCGGACCAATAGCTAGTGTTAAAATCATGTGGCCAAGGACTGAAGAAGAGAGAAGACGGCAAAGAAATTGTGGTTTTGTTGCATTCATGAACAGAGCGGATGGTCAGGCAGCAAAAGATGAAATGCAAGGTCATTGATAACATAATATTCTGCTGTAATTGTGCCATTTGTATTTTCTTCTTTGTTTTCATAGGTTGTCTCTTAATTTCTACCCTTTATATGACATGTCGTAATATGCTGGTGACTCAAATGATATGTTCTCCAAATCTTTTGCTTTGACTGTAGAACATTAACCTGCATTATAAATATTACGTGGCCTCATCCTTCCCTGTTGCCTTTATCGTACATTGAAGAGCATTCCTTGGTTGATGTCAACTGTCAAGGATCTTGCTTTGGTAGACAATGTGTTATCTGGCTGCTGTTCTTGTATGGCAAATTGATCTCATTACTGATTTCACTCAGCACTCCAAACATTCTGTTTGTGGTTACTTGCCCCACCCTTTTTTTCCTACTTGCCGAATAAAAGCATATAAAATATATTTTCTCAGAATGGCCTAAGCCTATAATGGGCAATCATATCACTGTATTTTGCCATGTTCAATACATAATAGATTCATTTGCAAAAGAGATCTGACTTGTGGCCTCCTGTGCAGAGGTCGAACTAATGTATGCATATTCGCTTCTAGTATCAAAATGGAGGATGATGTACTACTATAACTTAATTTTATAGTTAGGTCTATTTGACCTTTTTGTTGTATTTTTGTATGAAGTTAGACTGATATTATAATGGGTTTCGGTGGCTTCATTAAGCTTGATACCATGATCTATCAGTAGTACGCCAAGAATTACATTGACCATCACTTTTCGCCTACGATTTTTTATTCAAAATGTTTGTAATTGTGACTTACATGGTGGTTATAGATGTGGTTGGGATCGTTACGCTGTCATAGCTGACACCATAATGAATTGTGTGGCTGCAGGTGTTATTGTATATGAATATGAGTTGAAAATAGGATGGGGTAAATCAGTTGCTCTTCCAGCACAGGCACTGCCCGCACCACCACCCGGTCAGATGGCCATCAGAAGTAAGGAGGTTCGTTCTGTTTAATCCTAAGAAAATATACTTATCAATTAATAAGACCTCTTATGACTGATCCTTTTTCCATGAATTTCATCTGATTTTGTTCAGGGCGAGACAGTTATCTTGTCTGGTCCCTCAGGCCCCCCAGTTACAACTATCCCAAGTCAGAACTCTGAACTGGTACATATGTTGCTATGCTTACTTTAAGATTCACTGTAATGTCACCTGACTATGATCACTATTGGTATGCATCTTTTATCATACTAAGATATTGTTATTCTGGTAGCATGCTACTTTAACCCCTGGTTGATGTTGCCTTAATGCCCTATTCTTGATTTTTTTTCATAAGTTTGTGCGGAATTTCCTGTTTGAATTGCTTGACATTTTTTATATGTTCCCATTAGAATTACATGGTCGGGTACTCTTTTAGGGTTCTCTATTTGTTTGAGTTCCAAATGAATGCTTCCTGGCTTTTTTATTGTCAAATGTTTGTTTTATGATAGATGGAAAAATGTGATGAAGTTGCAACCCTTAACGTCTACACTGTTCAATGAACAAATTATTTGATGTTTTACTTAGTCTATTTGGTAGAAGAAAACGATATTTTGAGTTACAACCTTTTGCTTATAGAAGGCATGATTCTGTAGGCCGGACTGGCCTTTTATTCTATTCAATATCTAATTCTGGCCTTGTTTGTAGGTTCTTACACCAAATGTACCCGATATTATGGTTCAGCCACCTGAGGATAGTCATCTCCATCATGTGATTGATACAATGGCTCTGTATGTGCTGGATGGTGGTTGTGCTTTTGAACAAGCAGTAATGGAGAGAGGCCGTGGCAATCCTCTATTTTCTTTTTTGTTTGAGCTTGGATCCAAAGAGCATACGTACTATGTTTGGAGGCTTTACTCATTTGCTCAGGTTGGCCCTGCTCCTCGCCTTGTATTTGGTAATATTTAGATGAAGAATTAGCTTTCTCGAATGTCAAAAGTGTGTAATTTGTGCCGTTATCATCTGATTGAAGATACCATTGTTTGCTGCACAACTAGGTGTTATGTATTTATGCATGTGAAAGTATTGTGGTTTCCTTTTTTTGTTAAAAGAGGTTGTAATTATTCATGTAGATTAATTTATGGGAAAATTACAAGCCCCACCCTTGACCTTTGGCGCAATTACACATTCCACCCATGTGGTTTCACAAATTATTTTCCCCACCCATGTGGTTTCCCTCTTTTTACATCCAGCAACTTTTCTAATTTTTGTTCAATTCAAAGATACTTAAACGTTGTCCGAAATTGATGAAACTTTACATAAACAATGTTCTAGTGTTATATTTTGGTTTAGTGAGAAATCTAAAGTTTTTTAAGCTTAAATGTGACATGTGGGACCCAATGAACATGTCACATGTTTCATTGGGTCCCACAGGTCACATTTAAGCTTAAAAAATTTCGGATTTGACATAAGATCAAAATATATCACTTTAGCATCATCCATGTAAAGTTTCATTAATTTCGGACAATGTTTAAGCATTTTTTGAATTGAACAAAAATTAGAAAAGTTGCTGGATGTAAAAAGAGGGAAACCACATGGGTGGGGAAAGTAATTTGTTAAACCACGTGGGTGGAGTGTGTAATTATTTACAAGCCTGTTGCCTGGAACCTATTTTATCTATCTATATAAACCACGCACCTTAGAGATATACACCTCACTCATGAAATTCAGGCATTAAACCATCAGAATGAAGAAGGGCATCGGACTTGATTTTCATACCACTTTGTTTCTAATTGCATGACAAACAGTTGACACTAATGCATTTTAGGCAAGGGTCATACTCTGGTTTCTAAATTAGTGACGGGCTTTGTTTTATATGTGTTTATCTTACACTAGTTTTTTAAAAGGAGTATGCTTACTAGTGTTATTGTGCTTCAGGGCGATACTCTGCAGAGGTGGCGAACAGAACCTTTCATAATGATAACTGGTAGTGGGAGGTAGAATGAGTCTTTTCCCCTTTTTTTTTATGTTTTGTTATGCATATCAACTTTCTTCCATAGAGTAGTGTAATACTCTTAAGGTCTATTGTTTGTTCTGTAATTTTAGGTGGATGCCACCTCAGCTACCTGCGGCAAAGAGTTCAGATATGGAAAAGGAATCTGGGACTACATATGCAGCAGGGAAGAGCAGAGTATGTAATTTACTACTTTAGGGGTGCACTAGGAATTGATTGTTGTGGTCTCTTCTTTCTCATATTGTAGTGGTCAATTTTCCAGCGGACGGAACCAGAGCGAACACTCACTGATCCACAGAGGGATCAGTTTGAAGATATGTTGCGTGCTTTAACACTAGAAAGGAATCAGATAAAAGACGCCATGGGATTTGCTTTGGACAATGCTGATGCTGCGGGCGAGGTAATATTTTGATTATCAGTTACTTGGTAGCGTGAAGTATGAAGCTCTTTTGCTTTTTGAAAGTGAATAAAAGGCCAAAAAAAAAAAACACACTGCAGAGAATATAACCTTGTACCCCTTCCAGCTTACACACCATGCATCCCTCCATCTCTATATCTTTAGCTTACACCCCCTCTTAAGGAAAACAAGGCAGCAATAACAAATCATATGCACAGCAGCAAGAGCTGAGCAATGATAGTCAAAGTTGGAATAACACCCAAAATCACCCTAATGAGTTGTTATCAGCAATGACCATTCACTGCATACCCAAATACATAGTAATGGCCATTCACCCATAACCAGAAGCCATTTTAAGTTAATACTCTCTTGATACCCCACAGACTACACTCCCAATCTCCAAAACACCTGCGAAACATCATTCTGCTTGCCCACATCATTTCTAAAACACCACTCTTTTGCGCTTGAGTGCCATTGCAGAACCAGGTCAGAGCAGCTGTCCAATCCCATTCAAATCACTAAGTGAACTAGAATGCATCGGTAAATCTAGCTTCCACAAATTTTTTAAGTCCTAACATACTGTGACCAGTCTCCTGCCCTTGAAACCTATCTCATTTTGCTTCTTCAAAATACACCAGATTCTAAAGGAAGATGGAATTCCATTTTCTCCTCGCTTCATAAACTGTGATTCCACTTCCTGGCATCTGATAATGCCCCACCACTTGAACAGGTTCAGTCACTTTTGGTGACGCTCCACAAGCAAAAAAAAAAAAAAGACGATAGGATGTTTGCATACCTCTGCCACAGAGTGGACACAGCTTTGGTTTATTGTTAGCTATCTTCTCCTGAACAATTATGCTCTCGTACATAGCTTGTCATACACATAGCTCCACTCTTGGATGACATTTCCTCCCCACGAAAAGCAATTCAGTTTTCCCTCCACCTAGTCACCCATCTCCAACCTAGCTGCTATCAACTGAAAATTAACTGAGATTGCTGTTATCCCATTCTGTTGAATCAGCAGTTTATCAGTGCTTTTCATGTTTAAACTGCACCTCTTCTAGCCTTTGCAGTAGTTGCCCACTTCTGCCCTTTGCGCTCTGAACACCCGTTGATGCCAACATAAGCTCCGGTTCCAATTTTTCCATCCTATATCGATATTTCAGCCACTATAGCTTTTTTCTGAGTGCTCAGCCTAAACAGGCTGGGAGTACTTCTCATTTAAAGCCATTGATTCGAGCCTTTTACCCCACCCAAAACGTTTCTGATCTCTTCCAACTTTCAGCTTCATAGTATTGTCCCGCATATCCCGCTCCTTAATTGCTATTATGGTTACCATATCCCTTTGATACTACTTTCAACCAGAACACTATCCTGTCACTACTGCAGATAGAGCAGATCACTCTTTTCCACAGGGTCCCCTCCTCCTAAAAATCTTCACTGGCGCTTAGTACCTGGGGCTGCATTTTTCATTTCTGTATCCCCAATTGCTAAGCCTCTCAAGTCCTTTGATTTCTGTAGTTTCATCCAAATCGTTATAGCCTTGCCCTTCTCCTTACCTTTCTAGTACAACTGTACAATTTTCTTTGCAAGCTAGTGAGTCTCTTAAGTACCTCCTTCGATATCTTAAAGAGACTCAATAGTATGTAGGGATACTGTGCAGCATTGGTTTAACAAAGTACCATTTTACCCACCATAGAGAATGTATTCCACTTCCACCCAGTCAGCCTTTTCTCAATACGATCAACCACCAGTTTCCATGTAGCCTGGAGCCTTTGATTTGCTCCCAGCGGGCTACCCAAATACAGTGTTGGCAGCTCTCTATATCACAAGTGAGAATCCCCTGACCATTTTTTTTCTTCCTCATTACTCAAATTCCCACAACGCTGCTGTTTTATCAATGCTTGTTTCCAGCCCCAACATCTTCAGAACACGGTCGATACCCTCCTCACTTCTTCCAATTCCTCTATCAGGCATTGGCTTTTTTTTACCTCAGGTGTGCTAGTGAGCCTTTATGCAGAACCCACCTTTAGTTTTGTGCATCAGTTCGTACATAACCTCTATTTTGTCCGCCTTCTTTATTTTTCCTTTTTCTCTTATTTTGTGCCTCACATGTGGGATGTCTGGTTTTGCCTTGTGCATCAGTTTCTGCACCTATATAGGTCTTATAACACAGAGTATTTAACGGTAGATTTCCCTTTCAAGTGTTGGCTGAATTATGATCCATGTATGGTTTACAAGTGTAAGTGTATATCCCCTGAAGAATTTGTGTGTGAACATATTGAAAATTGGAGGTGCTGCGGATTGAAACATTTCTCACGTTTGCACTGGTTTTCCAAATGACATTTATTGACATAGACATCTGGATATGGGAGAACTAAGTAGAGATTCCCAGTTGCTCTTTTTTCATGGTTTTGAACCTTTTGGCTTTACAATACCTAATTATCAAAGTTTTGGTGAATAAGGTGCCCTGCAATTACATAATATCCTCCCTGCTTTGTCATATTTGTCTTGCAGGTAGTTGAAGTTTTGACCGAATCTTTGACTCTAAAAGAAACTCCCATTCCAACAAAAGTAGCCAGGCTGATGCTTGTGTCTGATATTCTTCATAACAGCAGTGCACCAGTGAAGAATGCATCAGCTTACCGCACTAAATTTGAAGCAACTTTACCTGATATAATGGAGAGCTTCAATGACTTGTACCGCAGTGTCACGGGTAGGATCACTGCTGAAGCTTTGAAGGTAGGCTGTGGTCCTTTTCTTTCTGGAAACTGTGCTAGATCTGTTATGTTTATTGCAATTTCTTTTTCTCTTTCCATATTTCTCATTGAATGCATAATTTTAATGTCTGGATACAAAACTCTCAGGAGCGTGTATTGAAAGTGCCCCAGGTGTGGACGGACTGGTTCCTGTTTTCAGATGCTTATGTAAATGGACTAAGAGCTACTTTTCTTCGTTCTGGAAACTCTGGTGTTGCACCGTTTCATTCTATCTGTGGTGATGCACCTGAATTAGAAAAGAAAATGAGCTCTGAGGATTCTGGTGATGGGAGCAACGCTAACCAAGATGCTGCACTGGCTATGGGTAAAGGAGCTGCTATGCAAGAGCTGCTAAGCCTTCCCCTTCCAGAGCTAGAAAGGCGATGTAGACACAATGGATTGTCACTTATTGGAGGTCGAGAAATGATGGTAGCACGATTGCTTTATTTGGAAGAAGCAGAAAAGCAGAGGGGCTCTGAACTGGAAGATGACTTAAAATTTGGACAAGCCCAGCCGAATTCAGGGCGGTACTCCAGTGTACGAAGAGATAAGGCTGAAACAGAACCTGTGGGATCGTCTGGATGGAATCATGGGGATGGTGAGAGTGGGTTGGACATGAAAGGAACCACTGGTTTGCCGCGAATGCCTTCCATTCCTCAGCCTGAATTGGGAGCTTCTTCGAGGAAAGAGAAATCTGAACCTGTTTTGCCTGCTTCAAAGTGGGCTCGGGAAGATGATGAAAGTGACGAAGAACATAAACAAAGTTCTAGAGGTCTAGGGCTGGGTTACTCCTCTTCTGGGAGTGAGAATGCTGGAGATTTTCCCGGTAAGGGAAATGAGGTGGAACATGTGACTGATAGTGGCGTGTCCTCACAACCGGAGAGTGCTATGAATGAAGAACAAAGGTAATGGGTGAAGCTTGTGATGTAGTGAGTTGGTTTCTTGATTGACGGGCTTGGGAAATCCTATTATTTCAAGCACTACCTGGCTTTAATCTGAAGTTGTCGATTGTTGAGCCGTGAGAGATGGTATTCTTTACACCACCTCAGGGTGCACATGACAACAAATGGAAGAATTTATTGCGTAAAACTAAAAATCGTGTGTATTAATTTTGAATCCAGAAAAGTGTGGATGGATACAATTTTATTCTTTTCTTTTTGCTATTAACTGCACTGATAAAATATTTTTCTTTTTATGGTTAGTGTTGTTTTCTCTTGTATTTCTTTTGGGTATCACTTTGCTATTTTAAAAGTATTTGATATAATGATTGTATGCATATTATGAAATCAATTTTCTTTTTTCTTTTGTATTTTATTTCCAGGCAAAAGTTAAGACGGCTTGAGGTTGCATTGATTGAATACCGAGAATCTCTTGAAGAGAGAGGTGTCAAAAGTTGCGAGGAAATTGAACGTCAGGTTGCTGCTCAGAGAAAACGCCTACGATCTGAGTATGGGCTTTCAGATTCAACTGAAGATTTGACTGGAAGTAGTAAGTATCAGTCTACTTACATGTGTCTAATAGTTATTGACCTATCTGCATTCTTAGTATTGGATTTCATATGCAATCTGATGAGCTGCCAAACTAATAAGTCTTCCTTTCACTAATCCGTATATTTCTGGATAAAGATTATACTGATAGTGTAGAGATATCAACGCATGTGGAGAGGATAGTATTGGAGACAACAAGCTTCAGGATTTCTTTGGCAAGATTAAAATATTTTAATGTTGATAATAATCTCTCATTCTTTTGGGAAAACTTTGAGCTCACCCTCGTTATTGTAGATCTAATCTGCTCTGTTTCTCTAGTAGTTGATGCAAGTTGTGGGGAGTATAATGGAGCAATGTTTCTAGTGCAGTTGCACTCGGTGCATATTGTGTTGGCTTTTTGCTGGTATTTATGGTGAAGGGCATTTTTGATAATTGCTCTTTGGGCAGCAGCCTTATAGCTGGAGCAAATTGACATGGCGCATCGCCTCACTAAAAGCAGTATTTTTACTCTTAGATTCTCTTAGTTGTTTGTATTAGCATTATGTGCGGAGATAGAATTATTATAATGATTCGGAGGTAAAATTGTCGACTAAGATGCTAATGCACAGTATTACACAATTGCAGCCTATGAGTGTAAATGAAAGGGTTTATATGTTGGAGCTCTTGACAAGATGGTTTAATAGTTTTGGTTCGATGTTACGACAACATGTGATGATATCACATATCTATAAGAAACTAAAACTATCTTCAATCTGCAGTCATCCAGTTGGTGATGATTCTTGGTTTAGTCAACTATATCCATTTGGTATAGAATATTTATGGCAATCGCTGTGGTTTGTCTCTGATTAACCTAACCTGTTGTCCTGCAGAGAGGTCATTGTCAGAAAGGAGAGAGAGAAAGGATGATAACTCAAAGGACTCGTCGGCAAGGAAGCGTCACCGGAGCGAGAGCAAAAGCCAGAGCCCTCCACAGGGCAGATCTTCACAAAGACCGGGAAAGGGAAGATGGAGTGAGGGATAGAGAAAGGCATCGTGATACAGACAGGGAAGGTGAAAGGGGAAGGGAACGAGATAGAGAGAAGAGTGGTAGTCGTGAGAGGGATGACTACTCTCGGACAAGATCCGAGAAAGGGACTGGGACAGGAGAAGGAGGATAAACTGATTGCTGCTAGTGGCTACCCTTATATGCTGAAAACGAATCGGTGCCATGAGATTGGACAAAGGCCAGGTTGATTTTTCGCCATGAGTCTCTTGGAAGAAAGAAAGTTGGGTTGCATTAGAAAAGTTGGAAACGATCAGCTGTCAGTAGTTCATGTCGTGGAAACTTCATCCTTTTTGTCATCCATTTGCAAACAGCTGAATTTCGTATGTTCTTTATGTGGCCCTAAAGCAAGTTTCTTAAATTAGTAGGTGGGAGTGTAGAGATGAGTTGGCTAGTGTGTTCTAGACTAAACTGTGTAAAAGAAGAGTGAATCTCTCAGTGATCAACGACAGCTAAGTTTTTGTATTGCTATTAGCTTTCCCTGATCCGAGGATAAGAGTGCATTTTGGCAAGGCCATGATTGCCTTTTGCTTTACAGCTGCTGAACTGATTCCATTTTTGGTAATTTATTGACTGGAAGGAAGTGCCATACTCGGTGCGAGAGAATGACTAGCGTGCGTTCAGAGGTATGGTCCTATGGAGCCGGATAATTGGCGCTCAATGTGATAGTTTTTTCTCAAAACTGAAAATGTACACATCTACAATATATATAGATTGATTTCAATATATTCAACCATGTTCTTGAGCCGTAACCAATTAAGTATATCTAAGTCTGATAAAAAAAAAATTAAGTATATCTAAGGGATCTTGATAAATCCCATTATTGTTGCTTTACTGGAGATACTTCTAAAGCTGACATTGATGTGAGGTTCAGCATCAAAGGTAGTTAAAAAGGGGAACCCGAATTTAAACTTACAGGTAGTAATAATACTAGAGGGAACTTCTCCCTACCTAGTACAAGGTCATGTCTAAAGAGAGGTTACCTAAATTATAAGGCACCCTAATAGGATAATTGTCATAAGAGGTTTCGTTACCGCAGTAGAATTGCCTCCATCTTGGAGAGCATTCTTGAAATGCTCCATCTTGAATCAAAACATATGTTGTGGCTATCCACTGAAGAGGCAAGTTCATTGGCAATTCTTTTTGCTTTGATGTCAGCTAGTTGCACCTTAGGAGTGCTAGAAATTCTTCGGTTGAAAATAGTAATTGGTTTTCCTTGCTCAATACAAATCAACCCTGTAATGATAAGGTCCCCTCTCTGATAACGGTGCCTACTAGATTTTGGAGAAGCCAGGAGAGGGAGGGGTCTACTAAGCTATGATGCTAACAACATCATTGTTTTTCATCACCTAAATGAAGGCTTCTATAAAGGCTCTGTTATCTTCAATCGTTCTTCACCCAGATAGCTCCAAATTATGCTTAACCCTGTTCCTGGCGGTGTACATCACCTATAGGTCTTTCATAATATGGGAGAGTTTCGCTACAGCCCAATAGCCATTCTATATAATCAATCAATTAGAGTATCAACATTAGAAGCCGGGACATAATTAACATCTCATAAATCATTTCAGGTCAAAATCACTGCACAACAACGAAAGAAATAGTAGGTTAATGTATCCTTATCCCCACATAAGAATTAGTTGGATGGGCCTCTAATTTGCCTAGCTAGATTATCTTGGCAAGGTATGATGTTAAGAAAAAACTCCCGTTAGTTGATGTTCACTCTAGGACAACAAATGGTGGAGATGGTTTTTTGCACAATCTGCTAGCAAAGTAAGATGGATTAGAACAGTTGTCAACTACTAAATTATTCATGAGAATATTGTATGCTGACTTGACCAAGAACTTGTGATTCTTTCGAATGGATCTGGATCCATTTATCAATATCAGCATCAGTAGCAGTCTAGGGCGAGCTAGGGCCAGTAGCATGATGAATTCTGGTACCTTTCTTGAATAATTCTACAGCTGTAGAGATAGAATTTCATATAATATTGAGTGGCTCGATATCTCTAATATTGTTTTTGTGGTAGCAGATCTTTTTCAGAACTTGAGCCACTAGAGAGTCAAGATAAATTAATAATCTTCATAACTGCTTAGCAAGAAGTGCTTTGTTAAAAATTTCCACCTCCATGAGTCCTAAACCACCACTGTCCACTTTACCACAAACCTTGGACTTTATCTGATGAAGAAAATTCCTTTCCATTACCACTCCATTGAAAGAAGGAGAAAGTTGAATCGAGTTTAACGTTCTTTGGAAGAGAAAAGAGGGACATGGTATAGTTAAGAATGGCTTGAAGAACACTAGAAACCATGATGGATCTAGCTGCCCGAGCCATCGGTTTTGATCAGTAGAAGATCTTTTTGTGGATTGGATCTAAGAGATAAGAGAAAAAGTCATATTACTTTCTACCAATTTTAAGGGGCTGGCCGAGGTATTTGAAGAAGAAAGAGACTTCTTGAACTAAGAATATTAGCTAGGTTGTTTATGATGTTAGAAGATAGTTTTTTTTTAAGTTAAAGACAAGCTCAGATTTGTCAAGGTTAATTTTATGACCAGAGGCTTGAAGGAATTTGGCTAGAGTTTGGTTTAAAAAAGAAGAGATATTTAAAGGGTTAGCCTGTAGCCCAAAGAAAATGATGTCATCAGCGAAGACAAAGTGGGAAATGGAAGGGCAAAAAGGGGCGAGCCTTTTACCTTTGATGTCTCAGTTGATATCAGCTTTGATTAAGAAACTTGAAAGATACTCTGAGCCGAGATGTATAATAATGGTGAAAGTGGATCTTCTTGTTTTATTCCTCTAGATTGAATGAAGGAAATATCTGGTTTGCCATTAATAAGGATGAAGCATCTAAAAAATTGGACACAATTCAGTACTGAATTGATCAAGTTAGGGGGAAATCCCATCAAAGTGAGACACCTTTAAGAAAGGACCACTCTAGCCTATCATAGGCCTTGTCGAGATCCATCTTAAGAGCAAAGAAAACTCTCCCAGTAGATTGACTCTTCTCTAAGAAATGGTGTAGCTCTCTAGCTAGAATAATATTATCCGTGATCAATCTACCTTTCACAAACCCAAATTGGTTCTAGTAAATAAGATGAGGTAAAATGTGTTGGATTTTGTTTGCTTGCGCCTTGGACGTGATCATATAAAGAAAGTTTCCCAGAGCAATAGGTATGAACTTATCAATTTCAGTAGCACCCAAAATCTTAGTAATAAGAGTGATATGATTATTCATGGTAACAAGCAAGGGATGACCTTTATGAATAGGCCTTACTGTCTCAATAATCTAATTAACGATAATGTGCCAATAAGTATTATAGAACTTCCCATTGAAACCATCGGGGCCAGGGGCTTTATCGGAGCCAAACAGTTTGAGTATGGAGAGAATTTCATTAGCTGCATACTATCTTGATAGCTTTGTAAGATATTTGGAATTAAGTTTGCCTTCCACCAATGAAAAAAAGTTATTGGCGGGTTGAGGCCTAGAAAAAGGAAATTGAAATTGAAAATGATTTCTAGCAATTAATTCAATATTATGCCAAGAATGTTGCATCATTTGCCCAGAATCCCTAAGACCATAGATTTCTTTGGATCTTCAAAGAGAAGAAGCTCTAGCATGAAAATAACCAGTGTTCTTGTCTCCTTCTTTAATCCAATAGTTTCTAGTTCTTTGTTCCCACCAGGTTTCTTCATGGAAAGCAAGGATCTCAATTTCCATAGTAATCTCTTTCTATTATTTATTGCTCCCAGAGAGTTATTACTAATAGAAATTAGTCCAAGTTCTTTCTTTTTGGAGTTGATCTTCCACTCGATCTTTGAAATTTACCAACCTTCACTCACTAAGTTTTCTAGCACACAGAGCTAGAATAGCAGTAATATCTGAGTGCAGGGTGCCCCAAACTTCATTCACTATCTCAGCACATTTGGCGTCCCAACACCAACCATTCTCAAATTTGAACTCTCGCCGGAATTTTATGGTTGCCAAAGAATATGATAAATAGAGGGCAGTGATCAAAATCTTCTTGAGGTGGATGCTCCACTGAATCTTGGGGAAAAGATCCAACCCATTAGTGGAGTAGAAGACCCTGCCTAGTCTACTTCGGGAATTAACATCACCTTCTTGACAATTAGAGACTTTCTCAAAAAAAAAACAATATCACGGAGATTACATTCAGCGATAACATTTCTTAAGGGGATCATCTGATCCTCTAGTCTGATTCTACCACCTATCTTTTCAGAAGAAAAAAGGATCTAATTGAAGTTCAGCTATCACCCAAAAGAGATAGGCTTGCCTACTGAGTAATAGCAGAAGTTTCTAAGAAAAATATTTCAGATTCCAGTTGGCCTAACCATAGATACTGGTAAAAGATAAAATAGCAGACATATGGTGATGGGATTGAGATATCATAGAGCGGCCAATAAAACACTTCCACATAAGGCAGAGACCAACACTTCTACCTCTACTAGCAACGACCACACCAAGATACTGAGAAGATTTGACAAAAAACAGATCCATATCAATCAAGGATCTCTGAGTGTCACCAAAGAATATGACATCTAAATTGAGTTTCAAAATTAAAATCTTTACCCACAAAACTGCCTTGGGATGACTTGATAATCCCCGACAGTTGAGAGTAAGACAACTCATTGGTGCAGTCAACTCAACCAAACAAAGAGAAAAAAAACAGGTCACCTTATTGATAGAATCAAAAATTAAAGGGACTAGCACACTGATCACACACCACACCAGCCAACAAAGCAAACAGGGGAAACCAATAACCCCCTCCACAAATTCTAAAGATGGCAATAAACAAATACACCCAAGGGGTAACCAACCTCACATCTAACACCCAAACAGAGGATAACGGGATTGGTAGAGACAGGACGATACACCCATGAATAACCTTTTTGATGAAGACAACCAAATCCCTACGTGATCAGCCAAAGAACCACTCACTGAGAAGATTGACACTAAGCCAACATCAACACTAAGAGTAGATAGACGGTAGACTCCAAATTAGGAAGTACGCCCCTGAAAAGGAAAAAGCTAAGAAGATGGAGACACCCTCCTAGACGACGCAAATGCTCATGAGAAGGACAAGAGACCAAGCAGAGGGGCAAACAAATGGGGCTTGAAGAAGCCCCCAAATCGACTTCACCGAGACTGATTTAAAGACTAGGTCAAAACACGAACTTCGCCACCTGATTACCATTGACGCATGAATGAGATAAGAGCTAGAGATTGATGTAGAAAAGGAGGATAAATGAGTATAGATCTCTGCACAGAAGAAAGAATGAGAAGACAATGAACAATAGTAGAAAAAGATCCTATTTTGGCAGTTTAAAATCACCTATTTCAGCGGTTGTGAACCGCCGATATGGGTACTGCAGAAATAGGGGTAAGACTCTATTTTTGAGATTCAACAACCGCTAAAATAGAGTCTTACCCCTTTCAGCGGTTAAACAACCCTAGAAATAGACCACCCATTTTAGCGGTTAAACAACCCTAGAAATAGACCACCTATTTCGGTGTTTTCTAATAACAACCGCCGAAATAGGTGCTCGTTAAAACAAAAACAAAACTCACCTATTTAAGCGGTTCTAGGTGCCCTTCTTCAATATGGTTTGCGAGATGCAGCGGTTTTAGTGGTTTATCTCTGAGAGGCATAGACACCAAAGAGAATGAGTAGATGTGTAAAGCATATATGCCTTTTTCACCAGAGAAAAATAGATAAGTTTGAGTATATTACCAGTTCAGGAACGAACTCTTTTCAGCCTCGTATCCAACTTGGTGAGAGAGATGCAGTTAATGCACTGATTTATCTTCAAAAAGCGCAAACACAAAAGATAATGAAGAGATGCACAAAGCATATGTTCCTTGTTCGTCAGCAAGAGAAAGATAAGTTCGAGTATATTACTAGTTCAGGAATGAATTGTTCGAGTAGAAGAAGATAAGTTCGAGTATATTATCTTGTTCGCTAGAGAAGAAGAAGAAGATAAGTTCACCTAAGAGAAGAAGAAGATAAGTACACCAGAGAGAATGAATTGTTCGCCAGAGAGAAGAAGAAGATAAGTTCGATATATTACCTTGTTCACTAGAGAGAAGAAGCTATGTTTGAGAAGAGGATAAGCGAGATGCAGCATTTCTAGTGATTTATCAAAATCAGGCACACACAAGAAGAAGATGAAGAGAGCGCAGACATAATGTGTCAAGGGTGAAGAGAGCTCAGAGCATATATGTATCTTGTTCGCTGGTTGAGTATATTAGGGTTACAAAATTACTGTGAGTGAAGAGAGGAAGACATATTTAAAAAAACCAAGTAAGAATTGCCGAAATAGACTCGTATTTAAAAAAAAATATTGAGACAGTACAACCGCAAGATAGAGACGCAGAAATAGACATTTTTTTGTACTGTGGAAGTCTCCTACCACAGAGCGATTTTTCAGCGCGCACCTCCTTGGTACTAGGGATTTGGTTTGGCCTGGTAATTGGTTTGACGGGACAGGTTGGGAATTGATAGGTGGGTTCGGTAATAAAAAAAATAGACAATCGGACTACGGTTTGGCCGCTGATAAGATAATATAAAAAATTCTTGAAAAGTTATCAGCCTAGGGCTTGAGTTTTCAATAGAAGTTATGCAAGAAGACTTGTCCCACAAACTAAGATAATATCAAAATTAATGTGTATTCTAAGGAGGAAATCTAAGAAGCAGAAAATGAGCTACGCCAAACCACCCGCCCCTAAATGAGAGTTGTCACGAAACATGAAATACCACTAAAAGTTTATTAATTCATAAAATACTATAGTTTTAAAAAGTTTTTTATATACCATAACAAATAATTTTAAACATTAGATACCATTAATAATTAACTAAAAACTTTTTGAAACCAGAATACTCTTACTTGTTAAAAACATAGTTCACGTTATACAACATAAAATTATTAGTTCACACAGATAGCACACTACTTAATAAAAATATATATTAAAAACAGTAAAAAAATTATAAATTATAAATTGATTATTTAAATTTTTAAAATTTTATAAATTAAAAATCCACTCATATATTTTTGAAAAATATAAAAATATTATATATCATTTAAAAGTTAAAAACTATATTTTAAAAAATAGTAAGAGAATGATAATTCAATTTTTGATAATATTTTACTCAAATTATGTAAATAGTATTATAAAAAAATTAAATTTATATAGAGGTAAATTATAAAAAAAAAATTAAATTATCATTCTCTTTACGGTTTTTGTATCTTTTTTTTATCAAAGTTGTATTTTTCCAATATATATATTAGGATCCCATTATACTTTTTAAAATTTTTAAAGATTTTATTTTTAATATATTAGGTATTTTTTTTAACACTTATTGAAGATCATTAATTTTTACTAGTAACTTTTTCAACATAAGTTATTAATTTTTGTTTTTGAATTAAACATTATAAATGATATTATGAAAAAATATTAAAAATTAATACTTAAAATTATTTAATTTTTGGTCAATTATTTAGCTTGTATAATATATAACTATTTTTATTATAATATCACGTTATATATATTTAATTAAAAAATGCAACAAAATTATTAAATATATTTTTAAAAGTAAGTAGTAAAAGTTAACTTTTTCTTATATATGGGTTAAATTAAAAAAACATATATACCATATATATAATAATAATAAAATCTCTAAAAATATGAAGAATAATAAAAGGTATAATTATTTTAAAGAAGCCATAAATTGATTAAAAATAGACAAAAATAGTAAAAACATGATAATTCAATTTTTATAATCTTACTTTACATAATTAATTTTTATAATAACTTTTTTATATTATTAATTGATTAGACTAAAAGTATTAAAATATTGAATTATTATTTTAATACTTGGTTATTTTAATATTTTATATTTTTAGTAATTTTATAACTAGATATTTCGTATTTTAATTTATTAAAATTTTAACCTATATATTAATACTATAAAATTTATTATTTTATACTATTTTAATATTTTTAATAAAATTTATGGTATCTTGTAAATTAAAAATATTTATGTGGTTACTATATTTTCATTAACAAGTAGGGTATGGTATGGTTTTTAATTTTTTATATTTTTTAGTAATTTATAACTATATATTTCGTATTTTTAATTTATAAATTTTAACCTATATATTAATAAACTAATAAATTATTATTTTATACTATTTTTAATATATTTTAATAAAATTTATGGTATCTTGTAAATTAAAATATTTATGTGGTACTATATTTTCATTAACAAGTAGGGTATTTTAATTCTAAAAAAATTTGGGTTAGTAATTTGTGGTATCTAGTGAATTAAAATTATTTTTGTGATATCTAGAATTCTATTTAAAAACTGATATTTTATGAATTAACAAACAGATTTTCCCAAATACAAAATCTAAGCATTAACTTATGATGCAAAATAGAAAATGTTACTCGCGGAATATTTATTTTTAATTCTGCACCGTACGGATATGATATAAATCTAGTATTTTAATTTCATTTAGTAAAGCTATGTTAACATATGGTGTTCTGAGGAATTAAGGTAACTTTTTTATAATATTTTTCTTGTTATATCATTTAACAATATATATTTTTATAATAAATATAAAATAAGTCACTAATTATGTATTACTATTTATGTGACTACATACACATATACATCCGACTAATATTTTCTTAATTTATTAATATATGTCGTTTTCATATGTAAGCAAAAAATTGAGTATACATCAATTGAAATACAAATAATTTAATCAAACTGGGATTAACTTAAAAGAAGTTAGATTAATATAAAAATATTAAATCAAATAATTTATATTATCTACAAAAATGGTAATTGTCAAAATGGATATATATATATATATATATATATAGAACAAGCATAATGCAGACGTCCAATTGCATCAACTAATGACCCTAAACCGTAAACTAAAAATCTGTTGATTCAGTGACAACATTATAAAGTATAGAGTTAGATAAAAAAATATTACCCTAGAAACCACACACCTTAAAAACCATCATAGGCCGATTAAAACATCAAAGACTTATTTAGGGTTTGTAGTGAGGGTTTAGGGTTGTTGTTGAGACAGTAATGACATTAGAAATTAGAATGAGTTAAAAAAGAATTATCCTACACCACATACCCAAAAACCACTGTAGGAAAGTTAAAATACCTAAGACTTATTTTAGTGTTTGAAGTGAAGAGTTTATGGTCGTTAGCCAAAAAACGTTTATAGTCTTCAGGTTTATCAATCAATCAAGCTCTATAAACTGATAAATGCTAAGAAAATATTCTTATGCACTTTTTAAAATAGATAAATTTAATTAAAGGGGAAGATATATAACAATTAGTGTCATTTTTTTTCTATAATAATGATGGTAACAATCTAGAAGGTTATGTACATGTTTCTAATCATCAGTAAGTTATTGTCGATACGTAAAAACCAAGGTTAATGATTACATTAAATAGAACCCAACAACTTAGTTTATCGTTTCCCAACATTTTATAATCTTCAGGTTTATTAATAAGTCAAGCTCTGTTAACTAATAAATGTTTTGAAATATTCTTGTACACAATTATTTGATAAGAACGGCTAAAGAAAAAGTATATCTTTTTCATAATAGTGATGGAAACGATTATAGAAGGTTGTGTACAAGTTTTCTAATCATCTCTGGAAACATATATAAGTTATTGTGAATACGTAAAAATCAAAGTTATGACTACGTAAAATCAAATCCAACAACTCAGTTTATCATTCTCAGACGTTCATAGTCTTCAGGCTTATCAATCAGTCAAGCTCTATAAACTGATAAATGCTAAGAAAATATTTTTATACACGATGCTTTGATGAGAGCGACCAAAGGAAAAGATATATAACAATTAGTGTCATCTTTTCCATAATAGTGATGGAAACAATTATAAAAGTTTATATATGTGTTTCTTATCATCAGTGGAAACATATATAAGTTATTGTGGATACGTAAAATCCAAGGTTAACGAATACGTAAAATCGAATCTAACAACTCAGTTCATCGTTTCCAAACGTTTATAGTCTTCAAGTTTTTCAATAAGTCAAGCTCTGTAAACTGACAAAAGCTAAGAGAATATTCTTATACACCGTGATTTGATAAGAATGGTCCAAGGAAAAGATATATAACACTTAGTGTCATCGTTTCTATAATAGTGATGGAAACGATTGTAGAAGGTAGTGTAGATGTTATAATCATCAATGGAAACATTTATAAGTTATCGTAGACACGTAAAAACCAAGATGAATGAATACATAAAATTGATCCAACATCTCAGTTTATCATTTCCAAACATTTATAGCCTTGAGATTTATCAATCAACTAAGCTCCGTAAACTGATAAATGGTAATAAAATATTCGTATACACAATGATTCAATAAGAATGCCCAAAAGAAAATATATATCAGTTAGTACCATATTTTTGAAAATAATGATGGAAATGATTATAGAGGATGTGTACATATGTCTAGTCATCAGTGAAAACGTTTATAAATTATCGTAGATACAAAAACCCAAGGTAAATGAATATGTAAATTCATCTCCAACAACTCAGTTTATCGTACGTTTATTAGCCAATCAAGCTTTTTATACTAATAAATGTTATGAAAATATTCTTATATAATGTGATTCAATAAGAACAACCTAGGAAACGATATATAAAAGCTAGTGTCTTCTTTCTATAAAAGTGATGGAAACAATTATAGAGATTGTGTACATATTTCTAATCGTCAGTGGAAATGTTTATAAATTATAATGGATACGTAAAAATCCAAGGTTAATGATATATTTAGGGTGTGTTTACTTTGAGGTGAGGAAACCAAATGGAATCAGGAAAGAAATTTCTTGGAATCAAGAAGTCTGTTTGGTTCTAACGGGAATGGAATAGAATTCTCAATGATTGCTTTTGCTGTTGTTTGGTTCTAAAGAGAGAAATCTTAATACTTATTTAATTATAGATAATAAATATTAATATTTATATAAAATATGTAGCGTATATTAATATTATATTATATAGTATATTAAAAATTACCTATATAAATTATAAATAATATGTATTAATATTTATATAAAATATAGATTAATATCATTAGAAAATATTTATTAATTTTTTATAATTTATAAAAAAGTATATTTATATTATGTTATATTTATATCTATATATATATTTATTTAATTTATATATACATTAATATAACATTTTAACACCTATTTATAAATAATACTATAAATTGTATTAGTACTTATAAGGTTGATAGTATTTGAATTTACTTCTTTACATTATAAATAATATATAAGTATAATTTATAATTTAAATACTATCCATTTTTAAATAATTTTATAATTATAATAAATTATAAATATAAATATAAGTATTTTTGAGTTTTATAATATTTAAATTATAAATAATATTTACTAATATTAATAATATTATATACAATATTTGTTCATATTATATAAATTAAATATAATATATATTAATATGCATTAATATTAATAATATAATTTATTTTCTGATTTTATGTATTCTATAAGGGGTCCCCTATTAAATTTTAACACATGATCCCAAAAATCATTAAGACGGCCGTGTAAGGTCATATTCACATTTGTATATATATATTTGTATTTTAGGTTATTTGTATTGTAGGTTTTTTTGTTAGGTAGTATTGTAGGTACATATATGTACTCATGTATAGCTCAAAGGTTGTCAAGAAATTGGCAGAAGCAAATTCGATAAAGATCCTAAGGGTATATGTGCTGGAAGATCTTAATATCATGGAAGCATACCCACGGGGTTGGTGTTGTGTTCCTTTGGGTTGGTTGCGTTAGAGTTCATTTTCTCAAGAGCTTTCTTTTGATTGCAACTCTTGCGTTTATTATTGCAATATTTTCTACTCTAGTCATGCTCTTTATTGCAATCAAAAGAAAGCTCTTGAGAAAATGAACTCTGTTCAACTTACCATGCTCACATATTGTCATGTATAAACGCAAGAGTTGCAATAAAAAGAGTCACATATATATATGTGGATAATGCAATAACATTAGATATAGCGTGTCATTAATGTGCTCTAATCTCTGTTCAACTTACCATGCTTGTAATATAAAGAGCATGAAAAGAGTCACTCTTATTAAACTATTCATTTATAAGAGCATGACTAGAGGGCTTTTACTATGTAGATTATGATAAATACAACATTAGTGAACTGTCAGTTACAGATCGTAGTCAATAATATCAAAAATTTCCCAGGACTTATCAAGAACATCCTGTAAGAGATCCGTTTAAGGTCCAAGAGGTACAATGCAGGTTATACAATGACATGAGCTCAAAGTTATCTCTTCAGCCTAAGGGATTTCGCAATTCTGAACAGGATACTAAAGCCACACCGCAAAACTGACATCACAAAATTGCACTCTTGGTTTCAACTAATGAAATACAGATTATCAAGAGACTTTCCTGGATAGATTATTCAGCCCACATCCCATGCCCCTAAGAATCACAGTGCCGGTAGACGGATCTGGCTTTATGTCAAACGTAAGATTGAGGAATTCCTTGATGCTCCTCAATGTCTCAATCCCATACGGAGACAGTTTGCCCACTCGAACTTTGGAAAAGTCTTTCGGGCATAAAGCACACAGAAGAAATAGTAAACTCTGCAATGTTAAAGTGAAAAATATAATTTAGATTAATTCAAATGCGAGGCAAAAGAACCATCTACTTGGCTCTGAAAATGCAAACTTACGTAACATATTCCAACAGGAAAAATTAGAAGAGTCTGGAGAACTATGAACCCAACAACACTGCTGCTTTTTATGACACCTATCGATACCAAACAATGTTGAACACATAGACAAAAAAGTGTAAAATCCCCCCTACCCCTACTGATGCATGAGGGAAAGACTATATATATATACACAAACACACACATTCATCAAGAAAGGCCCAGTTAGGGCCAGTATGAAACAAGCTTTAAGAAAGCATTATAAGTAAGTTTAGTAAGAGGAGATCAAAAGAGATCCCTGACCTCTAAAATCCAACTTTTGGTGTCAAACGGGGCCTTAATCAGAAATGATTTTTACTCAAGTACTAATATAAGCATATAGAACCAAGTACAAAGTGTTCTTGGATACGCAAGGACAATAAACACCCCAGCTGGATAAGCATTAGTCATGCATTAGCTTACTCCTGGTTGCGAAAAGTTGACAATGAAACAAATATAATAAGCCAACAAACCTGATGAGTTGAATCAACTACTCCCCCTTGCTCAATCTCTCCAAGTAAATCAGAAGCAATTTTCTCACCAACTTCCTCAGCTGGCATCAGTTCACTGTTCTCAGGGGTTTCAATATCACCTAGGTCTTCAACTCGTGAATAAGCAACTACTGTATCAGCTGAAATGAAGCAACCCGAAGTAGTTTCTGCTACCAGAGAAATCCCGTAGCCACGGGAGCTAGCATGGAAGAGGAAACAAAATTTTTAATAAAAACTAAACTGAAGCGACATTTATTGAAATTTTTCTACATTATTTTATATAGCTATAAAAAAAGAGCAACGGTATTAGTTATGTGTCAGCGAATCATACTTTCCAGCTTCTGGACCAGCTTTGTGATCAGTAGCTATGTACACATCAGGGAGTAAACGATTGAAGATTCCACGAGCTGAGTGGATGATTGAATTTTCAAACTGAACTGATACTTTTGTCGAGAAAGAGATCCCTCTAATGCGTTTGACCAACCCCTCATCAATCCAATTCACAGCCTGTTAATCAAAGAAGAAAATGATCAAAATATGCCATAAAGAGAAGATAATCATTGTACCAAAACAGACACTCACTTTTAAACTGCTATGCACAATGGGAACTGTCAAACTAACTTCTCCGCCACCTTCTGGAGGGACTCCACGTTTGAGAATTGTCAAACTCAACCCATCTGATGGTACTCCAAATCTTTTTAGAATATTTAGTGTAGTTGATCTAAAAGTATCCATAGATGGATCCTTGGCATCATTTGTGATTCCTGAAAACATAGAGCATCTTGCTTCTGAAATAGAACTTCACCTTTCAATCTTTAGAATGCAACAATAATAGAATGCAGCAGATACAAGCACTAGATCCAAGGCCTGTCTACAACATTCACTTACAGCCTTATGCTGCAACTCAAGAGTTATGTCTAAGTGATTAAAGATCATAAGAAGCTGGTGACTTCCTTTGTTCTACCAGCTCTTTCACCCCTTGCATGCTCCTCCATAACTCATCCACCATTAGGTGTACCCATCAAACCATAAAATTAATTCATTACAATCCCTGAGCTTTTAACAAACTACGAACCCTATTCCAAATACCCTTTGAATACCAATACTTTGTGAAAGTGTGAGAGACTTTATACGGACTACTCAAATCATCCCAACAATTGGAAACAGGTCTACAATATCATCCTACAGCCGAGACAAGACTCGAGAAAGACAGGGCAGTCTTTTACCTTCAATCTAGACTGGTAAACACATAATTATCAATACGCCTAGTTCATAAGTTAGTAAATTAGTAGTGAAATTTATGCTACATTTTACAAGGCTCAAATGAATAATTTCGTGGCATCCTGCTCTAGCAGTCTAGAGATACAGATGGCTCCACGTACAGAAAGCCCCACGTACAAATATATGATGCATACTCTTTGCATTAAGAACTACTCAAATAAAAAGCTAGCTCCAAACAACCGCATAACTGCTGAAAGGTACAACACTACTATCTCCCATGCTTAGCAATAGATGAATCCTAAATTTTACTTCCTTCCTTCAGCAAATCACAGACACTTCACTCGACAGTTTCATGCTGACTCAACCCAACGAAAACGCGGCCAAACCATGAACAGAAATTGGATAGATACTTAGCTAGCTGATAAAAAACTATAGGCATTATGCGACAGATACACTAATAAAATAGCTATATACCAAGGATGAAACAGACTAATGAAATAAAGCGCAGACAAGTGATGAATTCTGCTACCTCTTAGCTTAATTGAAGGGATTTCTTTCCAAACAAAGCAAGCACCAGCATGGTTCTAAAAAATACCCGATAGAACGGCTCAACCCGCAATCATGAACCAGATTTCTTCCACCTATGACAACTCCTGGCCTGTACTTCAATTTAGTACCTGTCAAAATAATAAATAAAAAAAACTTTAGATGCCGGCAAGAAAATAATTAAGGGCAAGGTTTTTCATTAAAAGATGGCCACAACACGACAAGTTCGTTTCTACTCGGCAGTTTGTTGGTAGTATATAGGCGGCCATTACCTGTTTCATTGATTTCAATAGCACAATCGTCGCATACTTTCTCGAAGAGGCGGAGCAAAGACACCTCGTGCGGGCGGAGGCGCGGGCCATGTATCATCAGCACGAATTTCTTCGATAAGGATCGGTTTAGCAGAGAGAGTGGAAAGTAGAAGGCGAAGCCGTATATTTTGGCTACCTTTTAGCCTCATATATGACGTCTTCCCCATTGTAACGGCTGCTGGCTGCGATTGGCAACGATTTCACAGTAGCCGAAAGCAGAGAGAGACGCCGTCGCGCCTTTTATGATTATGAGGGAGAGAAAGAGAGATAGGCGTACTCGACCACAAAGGGTTTAGGAGCAGGAAATAGGCCGCCAGTGCACCGTTAGAACCGAACTGGAATCAGCCGGGGTCATATATCCGGTTCTATATGTGACAATTCATCAAGTCCGGTGAGTTTAGAATGGTTCACTTTTGTAAAGATAAAAAGGATATCACATTATTTTTACATATTTTTACATTATGTATTTTATGAAAATTTGATTAGTGAGTAGTAGTGGTCGTTGTTTTAAACATATTTGGATTAACAACGGATAAGTAAATTACACACTAATCTCCAAATCCAAAAGACAAGCTACTCTAATACAGAAAGGAATGTTATCTCCTTCCCAAATTTTAACAGCCACAAAGAGTTATTAAAGCTCCTAGCAGCTAATAAAGCATGAAAATTAAGGTTTTTGTCCTTAGTTCTATTACACTTAACAGACGCAAGAGCATTACACAACCTAGCAAACTCCATTTTAATCTTTCTAACTTCTTGCACCTCATTGTCTATAGAGCCAAAAAGTAACTGATTCAAATCTTCATTGGTGTTTTCAAAACAGATACAATGGTTACCCCTCTAAGAGCAAGTTCCCCTACAATACTTGCTGCTTCGAGAACAGTTATCTGCACTTTACAAGTGCTTTCCATGATCTTTTGTAGACTATTAAAGGTAGAACTTCTTTAGATCTAATAATCCCTCCGACCTGAAATGGTTGATCTTTCCTACTGTTAACTTCAAAAGCAACCGAAATAAAAGCATCTGCTAGACTAAAGTTTTGACCCGTTCTCCATTGTCTTGGAATACATTGACAATAAAAGGTTTTAAGCTTCAATAAAAGCTTTTATCTTTCTATGATTGTCCGCCAAGCTAGAGCAGAGTAAGTTTTTTTTGATAATTTGGGCATATAGCCATATTATTAAATATAAAAGGTGAATGGGTTACGATAGTGCCTCATTAAAACCTCCCTAAGTAAAACCCAATGGGAAAAAACCTAGGGAGGAAAAAGAGTGCCCACCACATCCATTACAATTTATAATTCCATCTAAATTCTTCCGCCCAGCCAACAACAAGAAGACTAAGATGTTACAGGCCAAGAAGTTGTCATAACAAACTAGATAAGCTAGTACATGACCAAACACCAGCCCCCAACCTACGAAACTATACATACTCCTATAGAAACGATCCACCTCGAGAACAACCGACCTTACCAAAAATCATCAGCTCAACACCAACCTCTCCTAAAGCCCCTCTTGATCGAGACCTACAAAATAGTTCCCAGTCTTCTTATGTGCCGAATACCTATACGAGCATCATATATAACCCACATGAGATTTTTTATCTTTGATAATTTCCCCTGCCCCCATCCTTTAGCCTTATCAATGAACCAACCAATGATTCCTTCTTTGCTACCATTTGGAACATCATGTACATCAATAATCGTAGACCAAAGCTCATTAACAGCACAACACTGAAAAAACCAGTGGGATGTTGTGTCCTTGTTCAAGAACTTCCAGAGAATGATTCTGGCTATAAGAGGGCATATGTGATTCAGTAGTCTCTTTTGGAATTCAAAACTACTTTTAGTATAGGAAGCTTTACTTTGGTTTTAGAGATTTTGAATGGTGGCATACCCCTCTCTCGCTGAATATTTCTTTAGTCGAGTGCCAGATACGAAGGTCATTTTGTGAGATATCAATAGGAAGGGAGGAAATGTAATCACTCTCCACACGGCTAAGATTTTGTTGTAGTTTTTGGGTATCCCAGATAGCTAGATCATGAATGATATATTTAGATAGTCGTCGTTGATTGGTGATAGTATTTACGAAGTTCACTAAGATTATTCCAATCACCTTTAACTAATGCACATAGTCTAATGATTTATTTTCTTTTCTTTTGTTGCATGAATCAAATAGAAATGGGGAAAAGCCACTAAAATATTTCATAATTCACAATATACTCCTTTTTTGAAACTTGACTCTTGTATGCCACGAAAATGTTTTGAAATTCACAAAATGACACTATTTGGTAGTGGATGTTAATTGTGCCCTGGAAAATGACGATATTGCGCTCAACATTTTATTTTAAAAAAATATTTTTAAATATTTTTAATTTGCGGTTTTTATAATGATTATATTTTTTGAATTTTTTTAAAAGTTTACAATATACCCCTGTTTTAAGAAAGTTCAAAAAACACCATTGTTTTTGCAAAAAAGTTCACAATATGCCCCTGTTTTTATAAAAAGTTCACAATATGCCCCTGTTTTTTGCAAAAAAGTTCACAATATGCCCCTATTTTCCTTTAAAGCTATTATAACAACTATTTTTTTGTTCAAACGAAAAGTCATACTACAATTATTGGGTTTGTGATTTCTAGTGATGAGCACCGGTGATGCAGGATTAATACAACCCTTATCCTAAAGTACGACACATTTTCAAAGAAACCACAAGCCCATCACTTGTAATATGCCCTGCCAATTAAAGTGTTCTTGCGAGAGAGCGTGAGATTGGCTGGAGCTCCACATTTGCAATGAATCTTCTGAAAGTTTTCGTTGATAACAAGAGTACGCTTATATAGGCAAAAAAAAGTTGTTGAGTCAAACTAACCGTTTGAATAGAAAAAAAACTGCTACAACAGCTTAAAAGAAAAACAGGGCATTTTTTTGTAAAAACAGGTGCATATTGTGAACTTTTTGAAAAAACAATGACACATTGTGAACTTTTTTGTAAAAACATGGTTATTTTGTAAGCTTTTTGTAAAAACAGAGGTATATTGTGAACTTTAAAAAAAATCAAAAAAAAATTATAAAACCACTAACTTACAAAAAATAAAAAATACAATTGTCAAAGGCAATATGGTCATTTTCCAGGGCACATATTATGTGAGTTACCAAATCGTGACATTTTGTGAATTTCAAAACTTTTCATGGCATAAGGGACAAGTTTCAAAAAAAGGAATATATCGTGAATTATGAAACATTTTAGTGGCATATTGTGAATTTTCTCATAAAAATTTAAATTTTTTTTTAAAAATTGTTATACTATCCCTTCCACTACATTATATTTTCTAATTGTATTATGTTTTCACTATCAGAAAGAAACACCTCCTATATATTGAATCAACAACAATTTTCAATCAAATTCATATAGTGATGTATTTTCTAGTTGACTGAATTTCATATCTTTTTTAAATGTTGGTGAAATAATTATTTATTAATTAATAGGAAATGTATTACAGACTAAGGGCTCATTCGATGAACGCGTTTCAATTTGTGTTCAAATTAATGTGATACATGTTATCATCTGATTGGATATTAATTTGACCAGACGTCATAAAAGTACACTTGTCCAAAGGTAATATGCTAACCACAGTAACATTAAACAAAACGCATGAATAGCTGCGATTCAAAGAAGCAATCAAACAGGTCCTAAGAGGTCATTCGACAATGGGCTTAAGGCGCGATTAAAAAACGTCATTGTGTGACTAGACGTTCTCACGTTTTGCGTCCACAAATGTACAACAAATCGTGAACATGGTAGCTTTATCATAAAGCTTCAATACCCTGCGTTTGGGATTGACCACGCGATACGCTTCCCTTCTGGCAGAGGAGATTACAGAATTGTCCTACTTTTTGTGCGCATTCAAACCCATAGCATCGGTTACCACCTCCAACAAATTAGCATTGAAGGAGCATTGAAGGTTGAAGCGACTGCCCTGCTCATGTAGGCGGCACCAGAGCTTCATTGAAGACCAAAGTACTTCATTCACGAATACTTGATCGCATCTAGCTGCTCTGCAGCTTGCCTTATCGAATCCAATCTGTCTTCCTCGTTGTAGACATAGAATCAGGGTTACGAAGAGTAGGCTTGCGAGCAATGGATCTATGCTAATAATATTGAAGGAGTCTGCATTTTTGGAAATGAAAAAGAAAGGTTGCATGTACAGGTAATATGGAGAAGATGTGTTGTCGGGGGTAATTATGTTAATTGTACAACCCGATGTTTAAAAAAAGGACGCTCACCAGCGAACGACCCAGATCCAGCATGCGCCTTAATGTGAGCCCAAAATACTGACGTTAATGTGACATTAAACTATCTAAAATTTAACCTCTAGCGACCGAACGGCTCCTAAGTGGAACTCCAAACCAAGTTTAAGATCCCTTATAATATTTTCAAAAGCGAGGTAATCCTCTCTACACTTTCCGGCCTTTCGTTCTTAGGTTGTACTAAAAAAAATATCCCTTATAATATCGTATGCAACCAATATTACATATGTATGAAAAGATGACTAGATCTATTTACCAAGCAAACCACAAGAACATCAATGGTATTACAGAGAGAAAGGGAAAGCAAGAAGGTCTCGGGTGTCTCACAGAGAAAGAGAGGGGAAGAAAAGTGTATACAGAAAAATAATGTACTGCTATATATGTAAGTATAAACAAACTAAACATAAGTTACTAAACCTATTACTAATCTACCCCTGACTATCTTAACAGTCCCCCTCGAAACAAACAGTTCCACTGTTCAGTTTCGCAAGAACAAGATAGTCAGAGACAATAACTACGTCAAGCCCTTGTATTCTTTAACTCCAAGATGTCTTAACACAACCGGATAAGCATGACCTGGTAAGATTTTGGTCAAAACATCCGCTAGCTGCTGCTCTGAAGTAACAAACTGCACTTGGATCAGAGCATCCAACATCTTTTGTCTTACAAAATGGTAATCCACTTCGATATGTTTTGTCCTCTCATGGAAGACAGGATTCTTAGCGATGTGTACTGCTGCTTGACTGTCTGATTTGAGCGGAATGGGCTTTATTCCCTTTATACCAAGCTCATGCAGGAGCCTCATCAACCAACTCACTTCTGTCACTGCTTGCCTCAGTGCTCTATATTCTGCCTCTGTAGAAGAAAGAGCCGTATTAGTTTGTTTCTTGGATTTCCAAGATAAAGCACTCCCTTCTAACTCAACAAAAAAACCACTAATGGATTTCCTTGAATTAGGACACCCTGCCCAATCAGCGTCGCAGTACGCTATTAAATCAAAGTTATCGAAATCATTAAGCATCAGGCCACAATTCAAGGTGCCATTTATATATCTTAAAGCATGTAACGCAGCTTTCATGTGCACATCTGTTGGTCTTTGTAGGAACTGACCCAGCAACTGTACTGTAAATGATAATTCAGGTCGAGTATGAGATAGAAAACTCATTTTCCCCACTAACCTCCTAAAAACCATAGGATCATCCAGGACCTGCCCATCTTCTACTAGTAACTTAGTGTTCAGTTCCAAAGGCCCTGCTGTTTTTCTTAATTTATCACACCCAAACTCTCTAACCAGCTGTTCACAATAACTTTTCCTCATTAAAATCATTCCCTTATTTGATCTCAGAAATTCTATCCCAAGGAATCTTCCCAGACAGCCTATATCCTTTACTTTAAATTTTTGATCTAGAGAAGTTTTAACATGCTGTATCATATGATTATCATCACCCGTGACCAAGATATCGTCTACATAAACAGCTAGAATGGTGATCTTATTGCCAGAACTCCTAATGAGTAGTGAGTAGTCATTCATGGATTTTTTAAAACCCAAAGAGATAAGATAACCACTCAGTTTTTCATGTCATTATCTTGATGACTGTTTTAAACCATAGAGAGATTTCTACAGTTTGCAAACTTTCCCCTTATTATCTGTTTTGTATCCTAAGGGCAATTCCATGTACATCTCTTCAAACAAATCCCCATGCAGAAATGCATTATTGATATCTAGCTGGTTTATTTCCCACTTTCTTTTGACAGCAAGGATAACAATAGCCCTAATAGTGGTAAACTTTACCACCGGGGAGAATGTTTCTAGATAGTCTATCCCATATTTCTGATTATAACCCTTAGCCACCAGCCTAGCCTTGTATCTTTCAAGTGTTCCATCTACCTTATATTTGATTTTATAGACCCACTTTGATCCTATAGGTCTCTTGCCCTTCGGGCGGTCTACAATGACCCAAGTGTTATTGTTTTCTAATGCGGTTATTTCTTCTTTCATTGCCCTTATCCAGTTCGCATTATCCATAGCTTCATAATAGTCATTTGGTTCAGTTTCATTTTCTATTCTAGCCAAGCAGGAAGTAGCATGTTTGTTCATTCTGTTTCTAAAGCTGAGGGTACTAGTGGTTACAAACAGAGCTTGGCTAGGTTCACTCGATGTAACACTACACACATGACTATCATTAGGCTTACATGCTTGCTGTAATTGAAGTCTATGGAACAGTAAAGAGGAAAATGGATCAGAAGACTTCCCTTGTTTGTGGTGTGTTGCATTTCCCAGCAGGTAGTCCTCAAGGTGTTTTAGTGTTTGCCTTACTCTTGTGGATCTTCTAAATTCCATGTTGTTTTGCCCATCTGGTGCTGGTGCTTCCCCTTGCTCTTGATCTTCAGTATTTGCTTCCTCTGTTTGAGCTTCCTGCATTCTATGTTCATTGCTGGATCCTGGATACCTCAAGAAATTGGTTAGTTTGATCTATGAGATTATCATCATCAAGGAGCACAGCAGGGGGGTGTTCAGAATTTGAGGTTTCTGTTTGCTGTTGATTCTTAAATATGTAATCAGAAACCATCCTTTCACTCCCTCTGTAAGGGAAGATGTTCTCATAAAATTGAAAATCTCTATTGACAATAACCCTTTTATTATCTAGATCAAACAGTTTGTATCCTTTCTTGTTTGTTGGATACCCGATGAAAACACATTTTACTGCCTTTGGGGAAAACTTATTATGCATAGATGAATTGACATGGGCAAAAGCAAGACCTCCAAAGACTTTGATAATCAGGTTATTTTTCATACAATACATGGAATGGACTTTTTCCTTCAAGGACATCCAGTGGCATTCTATTTATCAAGTATACATCAGTTAAAACACTTTCTCCCCAAAAGGACATTGGCAAATTAGAGTGGAACATTAAACCTCTTGCTGTTTCAAGTATATGCCTATGTTTCCTCTCCACAATACCGTTTTGTTGGGGAGTATGGGCACAAGACATTTGGTGTTGTATTCCCTTGCCTCTATAATACTGTTTTCCTTGGTTAGAAGCCCATAATTCATATGCATTATCTGTTCTGATTATTTTGATTTTATTCTTGAATTGGACATCTACCATTTCTATAAACTGTTTAATAACATTAAAACAATCAGATTTTTTGTGCAACCAGATGTACCCAACTGGCGCGGGACATGTCATCCACAAAAGTCAAGAAGTAAGCAAAGCTATCATAAGTTTTTGTCCCATATGGTCCCCATAAATCTATATGGATCATCTCAAATGTTTATTTAGTTTTAATGGAGCTTTGTGGAAAAGGAAGTCTATGGCTTTTGCCTTACAACAAGATTCGCAAACAAATTGTTTATTTGCCAAATGTCTTTCAAACAGATGCCTTTTCTTTAATTTGGCTATGGGCAGATGCCCAAGCCTGTGGTGCCAGAGGCTTACAGTGTCATTACAATCAAAAGAGTCTATCATCCTCCTAGAGCTACATATCACAGAGTGAGTTTGAAATTCGCCTTCTTTACAAACAAAATTCCCATCAAGTAGGTAAAGCCCTCTAGATAGTCTCCAATCTCATACTCAAGATGTGAATCACATTCCTGAAAAATGCAACAAGAATTATCAAAGAGTATTTTCCCTTTAAGCTGTTTTGTTAGTGTACTGATTGAGATCAAATTAAACTTAAACTTGGGGACAAACAGGACATCTTTAAGGCTTAGGTTCTGATTAATTCTGACATTGCCTATCACTTTAACCTCTTGGGGATGACCGTCGGGCATACCTACTGTGTGAATACCATCTAAGGGTCTATGACTAGAAAACATGCGAAGGTCGCAACACATGTGCTCGGTGGCTCCACTATCTAGAATCCACTTGTTTGGTAAGTGAGATTGACTACCTGCTATGTTCATGGACAATTTTGTACTATCTGAAGCATGTAATGCATAAAGGGTTATTGCACTGAGACTTTCCTTAAGGTTGGTAGAGCCATGGATGTCTGCTAAGGACCCAAAGTGGTGAGCTAAATCAGTTATACATACAGACTCTACTGATTTGCTCTCAGTTTCACAATCATTGTCTTGGTTGTTAGTTAAAAATCCAGAGCAGCAAACAGAATCAGTCAAACACACAGAATTAATTTATTTCCTTTCAGACTGAAATACCCCGAACTTAATTAGGGTGATTAAATTACTCTAATGTGATATTGAGGGCCTATTAGCGCCTAATGAATTTGGTAAAAAGAATAAATCCAAAAGAAACAAGAAAAACGCTTAAAAAGCGAAAAACGCTAAATTGAGCGTTATGTGACTGTAGGAGGAATACGACCTTGACAAGGGTCTTAGATAAATTTAAAAGGCTTAATTATGCCTAAATAATATATGGGAACAATTCCCGAAGAAAATGAATCCATAAAACGAATTAAAACGCTAATAAAGCTTTAGCGCATGTTTTTCGAGAAAACTTGAAAACGTGACTTTAAGTGGTCAAATGAACCCGTAAAAATTATAGTACATCAAATAACTATAAATTAACATTAATGGAAGCTTAAGAGCCATTAAAATTAAAGAAACGAGAAAATTCCAGAAAACGGGCCCGGTTAGTGAATAGTGCTAAACCGGGTAAATAAACGAGCGTTTTCTGTAAAAGATGAAAAACCCTCCAGCTGGTACATACATGTGGGGCCAGTTTTTAAATATTAAACGCCCCCCTCACACACACTAATAAGCTAGAAAGAAAAGAAAGAAAGAAAAGGAAAAGCAAAAAATAAAGTACAAAACTACCTTTTTCCCTCTCTCTCCTCCATTTCTTCCTTTCCCTCTTCTCTTTCCTCTCTTTCTTTCTTCCTTGCCAATTTCTCCCCTCTCCCTCTGGTTGCTGTCATTTTTGAAGTTCACCCCCTCCTTCCATGGCTTCTCTTCATTCTCTTCCATGCCCAAGCTTTGATAAAGCTCCAAATCAAAAATAAATTACATATTTGAACTCCTCTCATCATTCTCTATCTTCCTATCTTTTCAAAATCTGAAAATGAAGAACTTCATCTCCATTGGTTTTCCCCATTTGAAGAGAAAATGACATCAATGAGTAGCTTGGAGTCTCCTCTTTCAAACAAGGTAAAAATCTCCAAGAAAAACTCACTTTCCCTCCATCTCTTGGTGTAGCCGATTTTTCACCATTTTGATACCTTGTTTTCTTCTTGTTTTTGAGCTTCAATTCAACCCTCCAATGGTGGTGGAATTTCCCCTTTTGATTCATGGGTGAAAGCCCCTCTTAAAAGGCTCCAAAAGGTAAACCCTAACTTTGTGTTTTAACCCCTTTGATTGGATTAGAATTTCCTAAGGGTTTGAATGGTTAATTGAATCCATTTCTTATGTTTCTTGAATGGGGGATGGAGTTTGGCAACTCCATTCCCACTTGGCCAATTTTGATCAAGAAAGAGAGAAGAGGAGAATGGAAAAGAAACTTAGGAGATTAAGGTAAAAATCTACCTTAAAACTTGTTTTTAATTTTTTTAGAATTTGGGATGGGTGAATAAATTAATAAACCCAACTTATGAATTGAAATCTATGTGGGAGAATGTGTGTAGTTGATTTTAGAGAGAATTATGAACTTGTGTTGAATTAAGGGCCTAAGTGCCAATGTATTTAAATTTGGAGCTATGTTGTTGTTTGGATAATCTTGAGGATATATTATGTGCTGGTAGGACCCTAATGGGTGTGGCTAGATTATGAATGTAAATTGATGTGAATTTATCGTTTGGGAGATGTTAAATTTATGGGGAGGTTATGGCAAAATTTTGATAGAAAATAAGTGTTTTAAGATGACCCAGTGAATTGGAGAACCTAGGTGTTTGTAGTGTTGAGTAGAGTGTAGTAGTAGCCTTGAAATGGTATTTGGAGGACTAGGGAGAGGAGTATAAAAATCTGTAGCATAAGAGGTGTGGTGACTTAGAAATTGTAGAAAATGAGTTAGTGCTTATAGTCATGGAATGAGAGTTGGACTTGGGTTTAGATAATTCAATTGTCTAGGAATGAGTTGGTTATGGTCAATAATGATTTAGTGAGGTGGTAGGAGGTTGGAAACCATCAAGGGAAAGTTAGAAGTGCATTAGTGTGCAAAATGCAAAATGTAAAAGTTAGTATTTGTGAATTTGAACAAGAATTGAAGTAAGGATTTAACCAAGGATTTGAAGTGGTTTAGAGTTTTGAGGTGTTTAATTATGTAGGAAACTTGTGGAAAGTTTATGGAAAAATTAGGGGTGGATTAAGGGTTGATTTGGGGTTGAAAAATGACCTTAATAGCAGTTTTTAGCAGGGTCCGGGACTTAGGATATGTACCAAGTCCCGGACCGCATCAAAAAACATGCCGAGAATGAATGCAGGAATTGGTCCGGGACTTAAGTCCAGGACCAAGTCCCGGACCACTAGTAAAAATAGGCCGAAAGTTGATTTCTGTAATGGTCCGGGACCTTGGGTCCGGACCAAGTCCCGGACCACCCCCAGAATTCAACAGAAAGTGTTTTTAAGGCTTTAAAACATGGGGGATTGATTGGTATTGGTTTTAGATGATGTTTAGGAGTTGTTTGGTGACCTTTAAAGGTCCTAAGAAGTGTAAACATGTTTGAGAAGTGATGGAGAAAGTTGTGAGTTTAAGAACACTTAAGTAAACCGAGATAACGGGATAACGGGGTAAGTACGGGAGTAACATTTATGTACGTACCGTAACACCTTAATATTAATTGAACCAGTTGACATGTAATTAGTGGTTCAAGAGTAAGACATGAGGAACAAGTGTGAACCGAGGAACGAGTGAACACCCGGTAAAGTTAACCCCGGTGAAAGGTATGATTTCCTCATGCTCTGTATCCTAACTTGGTTACCCGATTTGTGTGCTTGTTTGATTGTGTGATCACCTAACAAGATAAATGCACGAATCAGATTGTTTGCACTTGTTAGTGCTTGTATGGTATTGTTGCTTGTTGGATTGAATTCTTTTAACTAAAGTTTGTATAATTCATGAAATGGATGAATGGTGAATGAGTTTGCTTGCATGTGATTGTGTATTGTAGTGCGACCCATAGTTAGGTCTTGTTTGAGTAGTGACTCGTAGGAAGAGTCAAGTGCAAAATAATAAAATGTGGGAACACACCAAACTATCGAACCAAGAAACGATAACACCGATCTATAACTCACTAGAACGTGAGAGAATTGTACGGGAATTAGTAAACTCCCAAAAACGGTGAGACAACCAAATTGAATTAACCCACACAATAAATAATAGTGGAAGTAAATAAAGAACCTCTTCTTAGAGGACTTGATAAATGTTCATACAATGAACCCTGAGAAAAGTAAAGAATGGTAAGGGATCACCAAACCCCCTTAGAGTAATATGAACCCCGATGAGAGGATCCGACTAACATAAACAATGTCTCGCACATGAGAGTATTCCATAAGTTGGGTAAAACCCTAAATCTTAGGATACTAGACATTGAGAATTCCCTAAGCTAATAGATGTTATCGAGAGAGATACTTCTAGGCTAATCCTTGAGATTGTGAAATGACTCCGAGAGTAGAGTTTTGGGAATTTGAGTAGTCCGGTAGAGAACTGGACCTTGGTGAACTTGAGGAGCTAAATGCATAGCCCCTTTTGTATTGTAAGCCCGGTGGTGGGTCTTGTGTATGACCCTGCCCGGAGGTCATGAGTAATGACTTAACATATACCCTTGAGCATTGAGTATTGATTGAGAACTTGAGAATTGGAGAATCGATTTGAGTATGTGAGTATCGAGAGTTGAGTTATGACTTGAGAGACTTGAGAACTTGATATTGTGAGTAAGGGGACCCAAGAGAGTGGGTAAGACAATGAGTAATTGAGTAGGCATAGTGAGGTAGAAACCCTCAAGCCTAAGTAAAGAACAATTAAACTAACCTCTTGTTGTGTGTGTTAGTGTTCGTGTTCTTCGTTGAACCTTGATTGTGTTGACATACATATATAATGTATTGTTGCCTTGCATGCTGTTTGAATTTAAATGAACCGTATGCTCTCAACCAAATAGTCGGCGTACGTTCGCTAGTACGCGGGGTATGCGGAAGTCATATGCAGCAATTTTGCTGAGCCCCTAGGGGCATCGTTTTTATTTTCCAGGTACATTGAAGTCGTCAACCGTTCGAGAGTATGACAGGGTTGCTATTGAATATGGGTAGTTGTTTAAGAATTCGAATTTGTTGTATTGTGGATTTATAAGACCGAAAGGTCATTGATAGACTTGGAAATTGTAGATACTCAGTATAGAACAGTATGGAGATTGTATTTGTATAAATCGGAATTGAAGGTTGTATTTGGTTTGAGAATTGATAAGGAAATGGAATGTATCGTTTGTATAGAGTACTCGATATAAGACCCATCAGACCGATATTGTATTTAATTGTTGTAGTTGAGTTTGGATTGGCCTTGTTAGTCACGTGGGTGACTAACAACATTGTTTCACCCCTGGTTGCGTTAGAATTTCCCCTGCTTGTGTAATGATAATGGAGACGGGTTAGAAGTTAATGGTGTGATTACCGGTAGGGGTGTTACATAGACTCACAATCATTGACATGGACATTAGTTAAAAATCCAGAGCAGCAAACAGAATAAGTTAAACACACAGAATCAACTAGTTTTTGCCGAGATGGATAATCGCATCCATAATTATCTACTAAGGTCCCAGAGAAACAAGCAAGATTAGTCACGATTTGAGAATCAGACAATTTTCTCCAGATTGATAATTATAGTCACGGATATTGGTTAAATCACCAGAGTAGGAAACATAATCAAATCCATCAAGATCATGCAAAGGTTTAGGGTTAAGAGCGAGATTTGTACCGACGAAACCACATGTTACTTCTTCTTGTGCATTTGCTTATTGATTCTTGGCAAACTGGGACAACAGTTGATTTACTTGTTCCAGCGTGAACAGA
Organism: Limonium bicolor; assembly: GCA_023374045.1. Lineage (NCBI taxonomy): Eukaryota > Viridiplantae > Streptophyta > Magnoliopsida > Caryophyllales > Plumbaginaceae > Limonium > Limonium bicolor. The sequence goes on from CM041777.1 coordinate 436,139,644, forward strand.
TTCTGCCCTTGTTCCTATGTACTAGCGGTCTGGGCACCTGTGGTCTGAGATTCTACACTTGTTGCGGTGTTCCTTCTTCCTTTCTTCCAAGACGGAGGGTAACCGTGAAGTTGGTAGCACTTGTCCACGGTATGACCGTTCTTTTCATAGTGAGTACAAAATAGATTGGGTCTTCAACCTTCTCTTGCTTGGGCGAACTTCCCCCCTTCTTGGATGTGTCGACCGCAAAAGATAATGTTGCCTCCCCTATATTCAAAGTATAGACGCTTTTCTGCCGTTCTTCTTGCATCAGGAGCGAATAGACTTGCTCTATGGAGGGGAGCGGCAACATCATGAGGATATTTCCTCTCACAATTGAGAACTTTTCAGAGAGACCCATCAAAAACTGGACTAATCTTTGTCTTCTAAAGATTTCCTTGTAGCCGCTAGCTGTTTCGCATGTGCAATTAGGGATTTCTTGGGATGAGTCCAGCTCATCCCATAGTTTCTTGATTCGGGTGTAATATGCCCTAACAGTATCTCCTTCCTGCTTAGTCTCGATAAGATTCTGGTGGAGGGAGTAAATCTGTGCAGCGTTGGATTCTTCGAAGCGCGAGGATAACTCATCCCAGATCCGAGACGCTGTTTTGGAGTAGAGAACTTTGTCCGCAATATCCTTTGCAAGACCAAGCCAAGAAATCACCATTGAGTTGCATCAATCCCAAGCTCTTGCTTTGGAATCCGAATCTGTTGGGCGTGGGAAAGTTCCTTCCGCATAGCACAGCTTATTCTTAGCTGATAGTGCGATGGTCATCGCTTGCTTCCAAGATCGGAACCCCGCACCGCCCTCGAATTTTCCGGCCAAGAGCGACCCGGGACTTTCCGAGTTCGCCAGAAATAGTGGATCTAAGTTATCCACCGCGACGGTTTGAATGACGACTTTCTCCCCTTCTACGGTTTCTTCCGGACCTTTCCCTTTTCCAGTCTCTGGTTGTTCTAGTTGTGTGTCAGCCATGGTTCCATTTCTGTGCTACTGATCTTCAATCGAGTATCGCCCGCTTGCCGAACTCGGCTCTAATACCGTGAAAAGACGACTAGATCGATTTACCAGGCAAACCACAAGAACAACAATGGTATTACAGAGAGAAAGGGAAAGCAAGAAGGTCTCGGGTGTCTCACAGAGAAAGAGAGGGGAAGAAAAGTGTACAGAGAAAAATAATGTACTGGTATATATATAAGTATAAACAAACTAAACATAAGTTACTAAACCTATTACTAATCTACCCCTGACTATCTTAACAATGTACGTTTCTAATTAAATACAAGTTGGTTCTAAGGATTAAAAACACCATCAAATGAACGCTCCAATTGCAGTGCACCTTAGGTTTTACTTTTATATCATTGATGTCTTTCAACCGTTCTATACAAACCAATTTAATAACTTTAGAGGATAAATTTTACAGTGGAAGAAAAGATGGTCTAGAGTTAGATCAGACCCCATCTTTCGAAGTCCTTTTGTCCAACAAAGCCACACAATGATAGAGCACTTGCTGATGGTTTTTTTTTTTAGGAAAGCAAATATTTCATTAACTAAGTATAGAGATCTAATACATCAGTTGGAATGTGATGACTATACTAAAAACTACCACCTTCAACTGGACACCCCAAACCTTTCCTAGCAAAAAAATATGCACCCATATTCTCCCCCTTTGGAATAAAATGGAAGGTTTTCTCTTTAGTTGCTAAACTATCCACCAACTGATTTAAAAACCATACATAGTAATCATCAACTTTCTCCACTCCATTCATATAATCAATCACTTGCTTACAATCTGAATCAAGGTCAACTTTCTGATGTCCTAAACTTAAAACTTTTCCTAGTCCAAAATTCAGCGCCCTCGCCTCCACCGCAGCTGCTGAAGAGCCACCCTGACCGCCCATGTAGCCTGATGCCACCACTCAGTCATACCTGTCCCGATATACCACCCCCATCCATACCTGCCATCCGGGTAATAGCTACCATCAACTAATACTTTGAGCGAGCCATCCTCCACCTTGCCTGAACTGTCAACCGACCGTGCCCCCGTGCCCCCGCAACAGTTAGTAGAAAGGAATCAACTTGATACCAACCCACAAGCAAACTCCAAACCTGGCCACCACGTACCTGATAGAGAGCAAACCAAATTTCCCACAACTGTAAAATGATAACAAATAGAGTTTGTGGTTGGCGAGTTAAACATGCAAAAAGGACCAGTTCCGAAAGGCCATATCATTCTGGACTAACAATGAAGGCTCAATCTGCGCCAAATGCCATAGGGTCATAACATCTGGACACAAAACAAATGTGTGGAGTAATATGAATTATAGTCCCCACAAGAGCAAAATGAAGGAATGGAGTTTCCACACCTACTATGTAATAACGCTCGACATGGAATAATGTCATGAAGCAATCGCCAACCAAAGTATTTCACGCGTGGGGGGGGGGGGGGGACATCACATTTCCAAATCCTTTAAACTGCATTGCCCAAATAATGAAAGCCAGCATAATTACTTACTACTTGAGAGTCAAGGTCCCTAATTGCATAATAAGCATATTTAACACTAAAACACCCAGAATTAGATAGCTCCCAGTACCAAGAGTCTCTTTGTGGACTTGTAGGCAGAGCCATTGACAGAATAAGGCTAGCATCATACTGGTGAAACCACGGGCGCACTAGATTCTCATTCCAACAACCATTATTATGATTAATAAGCCATGACATTGTACCTATAGTCCTCACTACCTTAGGCAAGCACCACAAATAAGGTTGACCACCAGGTTTCCCTAGCACCCATATGTCCGAAAGATTAACAGTAGTACCATCATATATGGACTTGTATGCCCCTTAGCAACAAAATCCTTAACACCCCACAATGCCCTTCAAATTAGACTAGGCCTACTACCTAACTCTAAAGAGAAGTAATCTCAAGATGGAAAATAACGAGCCTTAATAACTTGGCCACAAGAGAACCACGGTCAATTACAATACATCAACATTGCTTAACAAGTAAAGCATCATTAAAGCTAGCCAAATCAAGAAAACATAAACAACCTTGGCTAGGACTCTAACACAAATATTTCCATTTCATCCATTGAAGACCTTGTTTGACTATGTTCCCTGTCCACAGGGCGGATGGAGGTGGGTACACGTGGGGTCACGCGACTCCATGTTTTTTAATTCGGAGATTCTTATTTGTATGTTTTGCATATATAATGTAAGTGACCCCATATATTATAAAGCTTGTAATAGTCTAGTGGCAAGAGATATAAGTAGTAAGTGAGATTGTCTGGGTTCAAATCTTAGACATGCTTTTTTTATCCCTGACCAACCATTTTCCTAGAAGACTCAGCGTTTGTTTTTTATTTTCCATCTCCCCGATGTGAATTACAACAAATTGTTTTTGATTTTGTAATAGTTTTTTTTTTCATTTTCCATCCCCAATTAATATGAAACCTTTATTCTTGTTTGTTGGATTTTTTTTAATTTTCTTTTGATCAATTCAACCGTGTATGTTTTTTATATAATTAGAATACATATATAACTAGTTTTTTTAGACCATTAGTGATGAAACTATTATAAAATATTTTTAGGCAATGAAGCCCCGTAGAGTACAATTGTACTAGATGATGATATTATCTTTAAATTTGAGTTATATTTATGAATACAATATTTTTTTTCCAATAATAATAGTGACCCCATATACTTAAAATCATGGCTCCGCCCCTGCCTGTCCACCAATATCTTGCAAGCATACTGTTAATATCCTTTACAAGGGATATGGGGAGTTTAACAACACTCATGACGTATAAAGGAATGGCCTGTAACACAGCTTTAATTAGTACCCCCTCCCAGCCTGAGACGCTTTATGTGACCAACTCAGAATATTTTTAGGCACCCTATCCCTTATGTATTCGAACAACTTAACCCTACTACCACCCATTTTGCTTGGAAACCCAAAATCAGGCACTTCCCTAGCCTCTATAAGATCTAATATATCATGACGCAACATCTCAGGAACTCCATGCGAGAAGACAATTCCAGACTTCTGCAAGTTAATACTCTACCCAGAAGCCTTAGTAAAGTCCAACAAAATATTATTCAAAGCATGAGCATTAGCAGAAATGGCCTCACCATATAAGACACAATCATCCGTGAAAAGAACACTAGATATGCCTAAGTTAAGTCCATGAACCCGAAGTCCCTTATAGATACCAACCTCAGTTGCTAACCTTAAGCTGGAAGCCAACACTTCCATACAACAGATGAAAAGATAAGGGGAGAGGGGGTCACCCTACCTAATACCACGCTTAGGATAAAAAATATCTCCCGGAAAACCATTAATTAACACAACCATGGATACAGTAGTAATGCATTTCCGTACCAAAGAAACCCATCTAGGATGAAAGCCCATCCGAGTAAGAACCACTAAGACAAAGCTCCACTCTACCCTATCAAAAGTCTTGGACATGTCAATTTTATAAGCAAAAGAACCACGACCCGAGGTAGTAGAGCATTTCATTAAGTGCATCAACTCATGGCTAATAACTACCTCATCAATTATGTGTCAACCTCCAACAAAAGCAGTCTGACTATCCCATATAACCAATGGCATAACATCCCAGGCCCTATTAACCAAAACCTTGGAGACCACCCTATAGATTGTATTACATAAGGAAATTGGCCTGAAATCAGTTATCTTACAAGCCCCCTTAACCTTATGCACTAGCACAATGTGGGTATGATTAACATTAGGAGGTAAAGCATCAGAATTAAGGAAATAAAGAAAGTGTCAAAGAAATAATTATGGATAATATCCCTACAGGATTTCAGGAGCCTTACTGTGGTGCATCCCCTTTAGAGCATGAACAACTTCCTCCCTAGAATATGGAGATGACATGGCCAAAGTAATATCAGAAGGTATTCTATTTTCCACGCATGCATGCAAGTGATAGTTAGTAATAGGGGAAGTAGAAGAAAACAGATCCTGGAAATAGCCACGGGCCACTGATTCAATACCATCCCAGTACTACACCATCAACCCCACAAAGGTAATGAATTGTATTTTTCCTAGACCGTAAACGAAAACGGTTGAAAAAAATATTTGAAGTTACGATCACCAACAAAATGCCATGATTGACTAGAACGTTGATGCCAACACATTTCCTGCTGGTAAAGAAGTAGATCATGGTGTTTTGAGAGTTCAAACCATACCCGTAAATTAGCATTAGTGGGTTGGCATGAAGTAACACGGTGCAGATCTGCCTTAGCCTGAAAGAGAGCACGACGCTCCTCCTTCAGCTTAGCCCTGACCTATTCCTGAAGCTTCATACCACTAACTTATGCCTTACACAAATAGCCTTTGGAGGACAGATTGGAGTCACCCCAAACTTCATGGATTTTGCACGACACTTTGAATCATTCGCCAAACAATTTTCAAATTTGAAAGGCTTAGCACCCCGACGAATAGGAGGAAGCAACTTGTTTAATAGGATGGTGATCCGACCTACTCCACCTCAAGTGATAGTTCCTCGCATGGTGAAAATCCTGCAGCCAGTCATCATTACAAACAAATTGATTAAGGTGGCACTTAGTGTTCCATGGCCCCCGATGTCTATTAGTGTAGGTGAAAGGGCTCCTGACATAACCTAAATCATAAAGCCCACAATCAAGCAAACAACTCCGAAAAGCTTGCATGTTAAACCTGGTTAGGATCCTACACCCCGTTGCTCATAACTGTACATAATCTCATTGAAGTCCCCCCAAACTAACCATGCCCTCCCAGAACTCAGTTAACTCCCGCAACAAACTCCAAGTCCGCCAACTATCCATACTACCCGGCCAACCATACACCCTGGTAAAGCGCCACTGAAACCCCCCCCCCCCACGATAATACAATCTACATGGTGCGTAGACAAACTTAGCAAAGAGACATCCACAGAGGATTTTCCAGAAGAATGCCACACCACTACTCCTACCAATACTATCACCCGCCACCCAACGATAAACCCGCATCTACCAACCCCCCACTGAATCTCCAAACGAGAAAGTTTAGTTTCTGAAAGAAAAAAAACATAGGTGGATGCTCCCGGACTAAGTCTAGAACCTAGTGAACTGCACAGGGGCCACCCAACCCCCGATAGTAGGTGCAGACTGTTATATTTGTGAGTGGTTAGAACAGGTGTAATTAACATAAAAGAAAGAAAGAAAAACCCAAAAATAAACGTCGGGCTGCAAATAAATCCCGGTCGCAGTAGTATAGTGAAAATGTAAGCAACCGGATGTCGAACCGTGGGACTAATGTACATATAATAGTACCTAAGCGTGTCACAAGAGGGGGGATTAATTGACTTGTTTTTATAAATAAAAGAGAAAGATAAAGTTAACTAAATTAACAGATAAACTAAACGGGACTCTGGTTCAGATTAATATTATCTGCTCTTTCATGCTATTCCTACTGGTTTAATTATAATCGTCTGGCAAAATTCCTTTAATTATCTTAAGGACTAAGTCATAGCCTCATAAGAACTCGTTTACCAGAAATGCTCGGTCTAATCAAGGTTCGAGCACTCTTATGTAAACGGACATTAAATTCAAGGAAATATAATTGCATCTGAAAATACTAACTCATTAAATCATAATAGAGCTTTCTCCAGATTTACGGCTTAATCAACCTATCTATTTATCACCTGGTCTGATCAAAATAGACTTAGCAAGCAATTTAATAAACTCATGACATTTATTAAAAAGGCGAGAGATGAGCTTTAATCGTAACAAATTCCATTAAATTAAAACCAGTAAAAACATTGCATAATTAATACAGAACATAATAATCATTCGCAAAGCATACGAACTCTAACCCAACATATTAAATAGTTTGGTCTTCTATTTTAATAAGTGAGACTAGAGGTGAGATTAATGAGATGAAAAGAAAACAAATGGAGAAGCGGGAGATTAGAAATGAAAATGAACGAGTGAGTGAAAGTGTAGTGGTACGAAGATGGAATGATGGTGTGAATTGGAACTCCAGAGGAACCACGGACATAACCTCTGGAAGGACACTGGATAAGGAGGAATGAAGCTCGTATTTATAGAGGAAGAAGAACAGAGCAGCAGCTCATTAGCTCACTGATTGAGCTCGTTGATTGCAGCTCCCCATTGATTGCAGCTATTGATTGCGTAGGGGACAGGGCTGAAACGCGTGCGTGATTTCTGGTAGGCGCCGTCTGCTTGGATATGACGGAATCAAGTTGCAGAGTCACCGAAGAAGATAAGCCATTTACACGTGTCCGCTAGTTCAGTGGCGGTCTACTCTGTCTTGTCCGCCCCGTATCAAGCGGTACACTCTATCACGTCCGCCTCGCGGTCTCCTCTGTCTTGACCGCCCCTTATTGGGCGGTTGCCTCTGTATTGTCCACCCCCTTATTGGGTGGTACTCTCAATTCCCGTCCTCACAATATGAGGCGGTTGCCTCCATTCAGAGTGGTCCGCCCCTTATTGGACGGTTGCATGCAATTCATGCATGCACGATTCTTCCTCACGTGATCATCTTAATCCCTTATAAACATATGTATATTTTAGGTATTTTTCCTACAATTTAACACATAAAATACATCAGTAAATATAACAACATATTTATAGGAAAAACCCTAGATAAGTGAGAAACATTACTAAAAATGCTACAATTAATAAGGTGATTAAACCCTAAAAAGTCTATATGTTTTGCACTTATCAAACTTCCTCACACTTGACTTTTGCTTGTCCTCAAGCAAATAAGGAATTAATTATCTCTAAGCCAAATTAATAAAACAAGATTAAATAAGTGTAGAAGGGAATTTAGACAAAGTGACAAATGAAAGAATAATTCTGCTCTTAGAAGTAGGTTTTTATAAACAGTGAAGAGGAACAATTTAATAAAAAGCATAGAAAAACTAGACTGCAGAAAACAAGTTAGATTAACCTGGGATTTCCAACCAATTTCATTCACTAACCCGGGATGACAAGGGATGTGAAGTAATGCCTTATTCCGCAATACCTTTCAACACCACGTACTCATGTTCATAAATATAAATTGCAATTTATATTTACTTTTTTTGAATGTGCAAATTGTATAAACGAAGCACATATTATTTTTTTTATATATAATTTTTTTTTAACTGCATTATTTTTCTGTACCCCAGACTTTTCTCTCTATCCTTGTAGCGGTGTTGGGTCTTCTATCCCAGATCATGAGACCTTAGGTAGATAGGTGTAAAAGCACCCCAAAGAACTTAATAACCGGATAGACGAGGCCTGTTTTGGTTAGAAAAAATTCATAAACAGCGGAGTACCTTGTCTTTATCCTTTCCTTTCCTTGACTTTCCACATATTTCCATAATCCCAAGCTAAACTAAATTGATTTTAACAATTAGCAGATCTATCATTTTTCGAGTAAAATAGAGTATTTTGAAGGAAAATAATTTTATACAAACTCCTTTAAAATAAAACTACCTTTCAGTTGTCACTTGACATAATTTCAGACACTTCTACAATTATTTTACCTCATTTTTTGCAATTTTTAAATTTAGGCAGTTTAGAGTAGCAAAAAGCGAGTGTGGCATTAACGAACAACTATCATATTTTCAGGGAAAGGTCTCTCCTTCCTTACACTTAAGAGGAGCAATGTCCTCATTGTTCAGAATTAAAATTAAGAAAATGACCTTCCAAAATATGACAGACCAAATAAGGATTAAACTGATATAGGTTGAACATTAATAAAATAAAGGAAGAACTGAAACTCCCCTTGTATTGTAGATTGAGGAAGGCGTCTTTCCTCACACTTAAAGCTTTGCAGGGGTGAGACGTTCCTCACACTTAAGTTCGCGCAAGTGTTCAACCGAAGATATTGAAATGCCAAAGCAACTGAGGTTGCTTTCCAAAGGTGAGTTCAGCTATATATTTGACATAGAATTTGTTCTTGCGTAATTTGGTGGAGAATTGAGGAAGTTGTGTTGAATTGAGGGGGAGGGCGATTCGCGCGACTTGTGTTCTTCTCTCGGGGCTGTCTGAGCTCGAAATGAATTGGGGAAGATCAACTGAGTGAAACGCGGCGCTTCAGCTTTTTTTTTCTATACCGAGTCGCGTCCGCGAGGCGGTCTCGTGTGTGGCGTCCGCGCGATATCAAGCGGACCAGGAGGCGGAGCGCTGTGTGGAGTCCGCGTGGTAAGTGGCGGACAAGGCCTTGTGTGGTGTCCGCATGATATCTGGCGGACAAGACCTGTTCGTGTTTTTTTTTTTGCTTTCATTCGTAATATTGAGACAGAAATATAGAGTCCTAAAATTATAGGTTAGTAATAATAATGACATAAATAATAAGTTAGTAGTTAATTTACATAAAGTTAAATGTTAGTAGTTAGTTTACAGAAAATAAAATGTTAGGAACAATGGAAATAAAATGTTAAGGACAATGGAAATTAAATGTTAGTATACACAAAATTAAAATTTTAGAAGTTAGATGTCCGTAGTCAGATGTTCAAATGTCCAAAGTCAGGTGTCCAATTAATTAATATTAACAGATTATTAGATATTTAATATTAACAAAATATAGTAGATAATTAATATTAATAATAAACAAAATATTATAGACACAATATTAACAGAAATAAGAGAACAAAATATTTATAATTAACAGGTGAATAATCCGGGGCTTAGGAACTAGAATAAATTTAGTCCCCGGCAACGGCGCCATTTTGCAGACTGTTATATTTGTGAGTGGTTAGAACAGGTGTAATTAACATAAAAGAAAGAGAAACCAAACCATCATGTGTATTGAACAATAAAGAAATTACAAACATTAGCTTATAACTAGCTCTAGCTAGAAAGAATAAGTAATACGCGCTCTCCCTTTTCGAAAAGTAAACTTCTGCCCGTTATTTGCGCCGTCCCCGTTCCTCCCCCCGTGCGAGCTCCGCCTCCCCTCTTCCTCCAGGCGCCGCCGTGTAGTCCCCCGCCGACCTGAGCGCCGTGGTGTCCCGCCCCGTCCCCGGGCTCCCGCCTGGTGGCGCAGGCCTCACCTCTGGGACGCTCCCCTCCTCTCCTTCCTCCCCCCCTTATTCTCCTATCGACGGGCTGCTCCCATGGGAAAGCACCACCGCCGCCCCGGCACCAGGTCAACGCCGGCTCCGCTCTCTCCCCCGCCTCCTTTTGCAGCGCCACCGGAATCCACCAAGCTGGAGCACCCTGCTTCGCTTCCTCCTCCTCTGTTTGCTGGGTCGGTGCCGCCGCTCCCTGGACTAGCCACCACCGCATCGACCTCCTCGCCGGTTGCTGGAGTAGAGCTCTCCCCTATCCCCTCTGAGATCCTCGCCGCGAAGACCTCCTCCTCATCCACTGTTGGCGAGTTCCACGCTCCCGTGCTAGGCGAAATAACAGCACCGGTTAGTGGGGGTGAGGATGGAGTTATTTTAACTTCAGTGGAGCCTACAGAGGGAGCAGAAGAGAATTTGGAAACCGATATCCTACCGGTTGTCCCCTCTGATGGAGGAATCAATTGTGATATTAAGGCTACAATGAGTTCTGATTCTGCTACGAAAGGGGATCTGCGAGATGGCCCCAAAAGTTTTGACTCCAGTTCTGTGGGTATTGACACTGGTGTTTCAGCCAGTACAGCTGCCAATGGTAATTTGGTTGATGGTGATGGCACTGTTCAGGCAGGAATGGTTGTAAAATCTGCTACATGTGGAGGCACTTCTGGAGACCGGGCGTACTTTTTCACTCCAATGGATGTGTCCAATCTTCCCAGCGGCTCCTGCCTCTGCCATTGACCTAGTGGTTGAGCTGGCCGGCCCTCCAGTGGAAGCGGCGCTCCAGGAGTACCTAAATCGACATACTCCCCCTTCCTCGAAAGCGATAAGCAAGGACTTTCCGCCCCTTCCAAAAAGCTCTGGGGCCGCGGGAAAGAAGGTTGCCTGGGCCAAAAGAACCACACGGCCTAACCACCCGACTGAAGCAATCTCAGGTAAGAACTCAAACCCCTCCTTTCTTGATACGCTTCTTGCTAAACAGAAATCAAATTGTGGCATGTCATTACGCCTAGAAAACAATGATACTTTAGATACTGAGAGCTCGTATGTTACCATTGACGAAAATGACCTCTTGCCTGAAATCAACTACTGGAGAAATGCCCTTGTCGGTCATATTTGGGGGAAAAAATTTGGATTCAATATAGTTAGAGAATTTGTGAAGCGGGCATGGAACTTTGTAGCCACCCCCCAAATCCTCCTCCATGATGAGGGATGGTTCGTATTCCGCTTTGATAACGAGGAGGACCTTCAACAAGTCCTTGATAAAGGCCCCTGGCTCCTCTTCTCATCCCCCTTGGTCCTAAAGAGATGGTCCCCCGATTTTTCTTTCAACCCAAAAGACCTCAATCGCATTCCGGTTTGGATCCAGCTCCCTGGCCTCCATACTAGCCTCTGGTCCCAGTCCAGCCTTGCTAAAATATGCTCCAAACTAGGCTCTCCTCTTTATACTGATCAAGCGACTTCCTCCAAATCTAGAATCTCCTATGCTAGAGTCTTGATCGAAGTTGATTTCAATCTTGATATCATTAGAGAAATCGAGATCCGTGCTCCTAGTGGCATTCGTTTCCAAAAGGTGGTTTATGAATGGAAGCCTATTTCTTGCTCTTCCTGCAAACTCCTAGGACATTCCTCTGCTCGTTGCCCTAAAGCGACTCGTCCTGTTCCTAAGCGTGCTCAGGATCCTTGCCCTCTGATCCTAGCCGTGCCCAGGGGTCCTTGTTAGGCCCTCCTATCCCCTTGGAGAAGGTCCCGCCCCCCCCCCTCAGCCAGTGCCCCCAAGTTAGAAGGAGTCTCCCCGGCCAAACCTTCCTCCCCTGTCGGGCCAGGCTTTGGAGGTCCCGTCGACTTTTTCTTCTTCTTTACCCCCCGTTGAATCGATGTCGCCCTCCCTCAAGCTTCTTATTGATCCCAGCCTTGACCAAGCATGGCAAGTGGTCCCTCCCACTGGTAAGAACCCGGGTAAGGCCCTTGTACACTATGATCCCATACCCGATGATCTCACGCTCCTGCTCTCTAATTCTTTTGATATACTTGAGGAGAACTCTACTCTCGCCACCCCCCTCCCCCTCATCACCCCATCTTTATGAATCTTGCAATATGGAATGTAAGGGGATGTAATGAACTCCCCAAACTCCTTGAGATCCAAAAGTTCGTGGCCAACAATAAGCTCAGTTTGTTTGGCCTTCTCGAAACTCATGTTACCCTCAACAACCAACCCTCTATCCTTGCTCGCTTCTTCCCCTCCTGGAGTCTCGTCCACAACTATGATGCTGATCAGAGTGGGCGTATCTGGATTCTTTTCGATCCGTCCATCATTGCGCTCTCTGTCATCCATTCCTCGGACCAAATCCTAACCTGCAAAGTTTCTATTTTGGGCACCTTGAGCTTCACCTTATCTGCACATTATGGGCGAAACAGCCAGAACCTTAGGTCCCAGCTTTGGGAGGATATCCGGAATCTCAGCCAGAATACCATTGGGCCCTGGGTAGTTGCGGGGGATTTCAATAATATCCTTTATGCTCAAGACCGGCTCAGTAGACGCAACCCTCTTCCCAGAGACTTCCGTGACTTTGCTGACTGTGTCACTACGGCGGTTCTGCAAGACCTCCGCTTTTATGGTCAATTTTTCACCTGGTGGAACAACCAATTTGACCACGGTCGTCTCCTTGGGAAAATTGATCGAGTTTTAGTGAACGAAGAATGGCTACTAGAGTTCCCCTCTAGCTATGCATCTTTCCTTCCTCCCTTGGTGTCGGATCATAGCCCCATGGTGATCTCCCTTCCTACTCCGCCTCACCGTAAGAGAAGCTTTAAATTTCTCAACCTTTGGACTAATATGCCCTCCTTCCTCCCCCTTGTTCGTGATGCGTGGGATCTTGCCCCGAGTGGGAGCCGTCTTTTCACTATCGTCCAAAAGCTTAAATATCTCAGAAGAGGCCTCACCAATCTTCATAAAACTGAATTTGGTTCCCTTGAGGACAAAGGGCAACGAATTAGGGATCAGCTTAGTGACGTCCAGAGACGTCTGGATATTGACCCATGGAACTCTACCCTAATCTTTCAGGAAAAATCGCTCAGGCACAACCTCATTGTTAGGGACTCCCATGAGATTCTCTTTCTGCGCCAGCTATCGAAAACACGCTGGCTTAAATGGGCGGATTCTAATACTTCCTTCTTTCATAGTGCCATTAAGGCCAGGAGAAACAAAAACTCCATTGCATCCATTATGAATGATCATGGGGAGACCCTCCACACCCATACTGACATTGAAAACTGCCTGGTTAGCCACTTCCGTCATACGTTAGGCTCTAGGGCTCCCCTCCAGCGCTCATTGGCTGACTTTAACTTGGAAAATGTCAGAACTCTTGACCACTCTTCTTGGGCTTTATTGACCCAGCCAATTGAGAGTAGCGACATTAGATCAGCTCTTTTTTCCATCGGGGATAATAAAGCCCCGGGCCCGGACGGCTATACAGCAAAATTCTTCAAAGCAGCCTGGGACATCATTGGGGAGGATATTTGTGGAGCCATTAAAAGCTTCTTCCACAGCGGTCGGCTTCTTAAAGAAATTAATGCCACCCTTATCACCCTTATTCCCAAAACAGACAATGCCTCGTCCCCTGGAGACTACAGACCCATCTCCTGCTGCAATACTCTGTATAAAATCATTAGTAAAATTGTGGCTGATAGGCTTAAGAGCGTCCTCCCCTCTCTTGTAAATTCAAGTCAAGGGGCCTTTATTAAAGGGCGCCTCATCTCTGACAACATCCAGCTCTGCTCGTGCCTTATGAAAAACTACCAAAGGGCCAACATTTCTCCTCGGTGTACCATGAAAATGGATATCAGGAAGGCTTTTGACACTGTGGACTGGAAATTCCTCCATGACACTCTCTCCTTCCTAAACTTCCCCCCGGAGTTTAGCAACTGGATCTTGCAATGTGTCACTTCCACCTCCTTTTCGATCAACATAAATGGGACTCCCTCGGCATCTTTCAAAGGGGAAAGAGGGCTGCGCCAAGGCGATCCCCTATCCCCCTACCTTTTTGCGATTATTATGGACATGATGTCCCGGTTGCTAGACCAGCTCCCTAACAATCCAATCTTCAAATACCACCCCTCCTGCAAACCTCTCAAAATCACCCACCTTTTTTTTGCGGATGATGCCCTCTTATTCTGTAGAGGTGACCAAAACTCCATAAACTCCATGCTCAACAAGGTCAATCTCTTCTCCGAGGCCTCTGGTCTCATGCTTAACCCTTCCAAATCTGACCTATTCCTTGGAGGGGTCAACCACACCACTGCGGATTCCCTTGTTCACCTTACGGGTTTTAACCTTGGTTCATTTCCTTTCCGTTATCTAGGGATCCCTATCACTGCAAGGAAGCCTAAAGCAGCGGATTTTAACCCCCTCATTGACAGTATTCGGAGGAAGATAACCTCCTGGGGAAGTAAATCCCTCTCTTTTGCAGGCAGACTCTCCCTCATCCAAAGTACCCTCTTTGGTGTTGTTGGATTCTGGGCCTCCTGCATTACCATCCCTAAAAACGTCATCAAAAGAGTGAATAACTGCTTTCGGTCCTTCCTTTGGTCGGGGGAGGCTGACACTAATACCACCCCTCCAGTAGCCTGGAACAGCATCACTAATACTAAGAAAAGGGGGGGCTGGGCCTTAAGGATATTCATAAATGGAATATGTGCTTTATTCTCAAGACCATCTCAGCCATTGCTCACGACTCGGAGCGGCTATGGATACAATGGATCCACAAGCTCTTCTTACCGTCTCCTACTAGTAGCATCTGGTCGGCTACGGCTAAAGGGAATGACCCCTGGACTTGGAAAGCTATCCTTCATGCCAGGGACTGGTGGATGAAGCAATGTGGCTCACCAGAGGATGCCATATCTCTATTCGGATCCTATCCTCCCAGCCCTAGAGTTAGCGTGCTACAAGGACATCTCCCCCCCCACCCAGATCTTCCAATGGTACAAATGTTGGGATAACTGGTCCATCCCCAAAGCAAAATTTATTTTATGGGTAACATTGAAAGGCAGACACTTAAAACTAGTGATAAGCTCCAATCATGGGGCATATGTCTTGCTAAAGATGCTGGCTCTGTGAGCATGCTCAAGAGACAAGCGACCACCTATTTTTCCAATGCAGGTACTCTTACAGGATTTGGAGGACGATCTGTGACTGGCTGGGAATCCCTACCACCGGAGAAGTCTACGTAGCTGCGCATCATGACTATTCACTATTGCAAGAGGCATCGACCGGTGGATCTGGTGAAGAGAGCGCAGTGCCCATCGTCGTCTACCATATCTGGATAGAACGGTGCAAGCGAGCTAGGCCAACCTATCGAGAGAACCCAGAAGCATTATTGCTGACATCAAAGCAGCAACTAAAGCAACCATTTCTACAAAATGAATCGTTCGATCGCAGATTTCAGCTGGCTGGACAGGGTGCTCTGTTCTTAGAAGCGTTTATCATGTTGTAAGTTGTATTCGTTCTTTATGCTGTTTTTCCCCTTCACGGGATTGGTATTAAGTAGCTCTATGCTATTTTGTTTCACATCTAGGGCTGGGACAATTGACCCGCTTGTATCAGATATATGGGGCTACCATGTATCTAACAGTTCTTCTCTTCTAAATTAATATATACCTTTCCATTTATTCAAAAAAAAACATAAAAGAAAGAAAGAAAACCCAAAAAATAAACGTCGGGCTGCAAATAAATCCGGTCGCAGTAGTATAGTGAAAATGTAAGCAACCGGATGTCGAACCGTGGGACTAATGTACATATAATAGTACCTAGCGGTGTCACAAGAGGGGGGATTAATTGACTGTTTTTATAAATAAAAGAGAAAGATAAAGTTAACTAAATTAACAGATAAACTAAACGGGACTCTGGTTCAGATTAATATTATCTGCTCTTTCATGCTATTCCTACTGGTTTAATTATAATTGTCTGGCAAAATTCCTTTAATTATATTAAGGACTAAGTCATAGCCTCATAAGAACTCGTTTACCAGAAATGCTCGGTCTAATCAAGGTTCGAGCACTCTTATGTAAACGGACATTAAATTCGAGGAAATATAATTGCATCTGAAATACTAACTCATTAAATCATAATAGAGCTTTCTCCAGATTTACGGCTTAATCAACCTATCTATTTATCACCTGGTCTGATCAAATAGACTTAGCAAGCAATTTAATAAACTCATGACATTTATTAAAAAGGCGAGAGATGAGCTTTAATCGTAACAAATTCCATTAAATTAAAAACCAGTAAAAACATTGCATAATTAATACAGAACATAATAATCATTCGCAAAGCATACGAACTCTAACCCAACATATTAACTAGTTTGGTCTTCTATTTTAATAAGTGAGACTAGAGGTGAGATTAATGAGATGAAAAGAAAACAAAAGGAGAAGCGGGAGATTAGAAATGAAAATGAACGAGTGAGTGAAAGTGTAGTGGTACGAAGATGGAATGATGGTGTGAATTGGAACTCCAGAGGAACCACGGACAGAACCTCTAGAAGGACACTGGATAAGGAGGAATGAAGCTCGTATTTATAGAGGAAGAAGAACAGAGCAGCAGCTCATTAGCTCACTGATTGAGCTCGTTGATTGCAGCTCCCCATTGATTGCAGCTATTGATTGCGCAGGGGACAGGGCTGAAACGCTGTGCGTGATTTCTGGTAGGCGCCGTCTGCTTGGATATGACGGAATCAAGTTGCAGAGTCGCCGAAGAAGATAAGCCATTTACACGTGTCCGCTAGTTCAGTGGCGGTCTACTCTGTCTTGTCCGCCCGTATCAAGCGGTACACTCTATCACGTCCGCCTCGCGGTCTCCTCTGTCTTGACCGGCCCCTTATTGGGCGGTTGCCTCTGTATTGTCCGCCCCCTTATTGGGCGGTACTCTCAATTCCCGTCCTCACAATATGAGGCGGTTGCCTCCATCAGAGTGGTCCGCCCCTATTGGGCAGTTGCATGCAATTCATGCATGCACGATTCTTCCTCACGTGATCATCTTTAATCCCTTATAAACATATGTATATTTTAGGATTTTTCCTACAATTTAACACATAAAAATACATCAGTAAATATAACAACATATTTATAGGAAAAACCCTAGATAAGTGAGAAACATTACTAAAAATGCTACAATTAATAAGGTGATTAAACCCTAAAAAAGTCTATGTTTTGCACTTATCAGTAGGGCTGCCCATGGTAGGTTAACCGCCTTATTCGGTAACCGGGTCTTCGGTTTTCTAAAATCCAATTCCGTTACCATTCCATTTAGATCGGTTAACCGGATTCGGTTAACCGTTTAATTCGGTTTTATAAAATCCAATTCCGTTACCATTCCGTTTAAAGCGGTTAACCTTTAATTCGGTTCGGTTTATCGGTTAACCTTGTAGCCGTGTATTTTTTTATTGATGAGAACCATACCATTAATATTATAGTACAACATTGATCATTTACCTAAATCCTGAGTGACAAATCAAACACAGGTGACAAAAAATATAATATTGTGCATATTCCCTCAATAGCGCTAACCTTAATATTATATAAGATGCACATTTATATTTGAAGATTTTTATTGTTTATATAATCGGGTTAACCGTGGTTAACCGAGCGGTTAACCGTTCTGGAAAATTCAATACCGTTACCGAAACCGAAACCGGTCAATTTATACGGTTCGGTTAACCATACCGCAAGAACCAGTACGGTTAACCTGAAAACAGATACGACTCACTTCGGTTTCGGTCGGATACCGCGGTTTCGGAATTTTTTGGGCAGCCCTACCCGATAGTTTGCAACCAAAATTGACATTGTTCTAGGCGGCCCTGGGCCTCCACCAAGGTTGCCTCTAGTGTAGATGTAGAAGTAGAACTGCTCTTGTCACGCTTCAAAGCCTTCTCCTGCCCCAACTGCTCAAGGAACTCCTCCAAGGAAGAGTAAAACACCACAACATCCATCTTTATCTTACGAGTAAAGGTTGGTGAAAAAGCTAAGGATTTTGTTCTCATTCTGCGGTCGTGCTAAACCAAGACGGCAGGCTCAAGAGGAGTCTCCCCCTCCTCTAGCATTTATGTAGCCTCGCCCATCTTAAACACAACACCCTGTCAAATTAAGTTAACGCCATCTCCCACAGCCTCCTTAACTTCCACAACTGCAGCTGCCTAGCCAGGCTCAGCTTTCTGGTCAACAACCATCACATGCGACTCCAACCTCACACGTTCAGCCAAGCCAAAACCTCCAGCCCAGAGACATAACCTATAAGGAAGCTCACCAGATGGAGAATCACCATGATGAAGGCACTCGTGGGAATGATGGGTGAACCCGCAATGAAAGTAGAGGCTCGGTAGATGCTCATAAGTGATTGGAAGAAGAGATTTCTTACCCCCAATAGTAATAGAAACCACTCGGAGTAGTGGTTTCGTGACATTAATTAAAAGTTTCAACCTCATATAGCCACCGCTAAGCCTTGATCTTGATCCAGATAGTGCAGAGACTGGTCAATCATGTCACTAATCCTCCTTGCAAAGTCCATCGTCATAAACCAAAAAGGAACGTCATGGGCGCACACCCAAAAGGGAGTCCACTGGGACATGTGCTCCTTTGGGGCCTTAGAGTGATTGATTTGTGAGAGAACCAAACAAGTAACCATCAAACGTCCATGGTCCTCCCCCATAGACACTTTATATTTTATAACCTCTCTTGGTCGTCAAACTCAAATAGGAAAAGACCATAACCCAAGTTACGAATCTTCAAGTCTTCCTCAAACTCCCACACTTTCCCTAAGGTACGTTCGTCGCCTTTACATCCACTCCGTAGGCAATAAAGAGCTTCCTTATCAAACAGCATTGTAAAGGCAGTGTTGACGAAGCTTCTAAAAGATCACTAACCTCCATGGAATCTTCTTCGGCTGTGGTAAGTGTCATATCGTTATATTTCGGTAAAAGTTCATGAAAACTAGGCGCTGATCAGCCATGCAAAGGTGAAGGCAAGAAGATAAATGAGAAGCAGGGAAAAAGACAATTGAAAAGCAGACAAGAGGAAGATGATTGAAAGAAAGGTAGGAAATTGAAGTTAAAAGGGTGCATTTGTAATGGAACAAACAGGTGAGATAAGCTCAGAAGAGTAACCTATGAACAAAATTACTGCAGAAATCTTTGCATGCGCAGAAGGAGAAGATAGTAGAGGCGGGAAAAACATATGGGTGTCACCATATCTTAAGAAAGAGACACAAGATAGACCCAGGGCAGTAGCACTACAGCATTTTCATGAACAAAATCAAAATTGAAAGGACACACCGAGAGGATTGAGAAAACAGATTGAGGTAAAGGGGAAAGCCAGGAGACAGCCGTCAATGAGAATTGCTTGTATGCGTGCGTGCATGGTAGACCTGAAAGGAGCAATCATGGGCACCACCAATATGCAAAGGAAGAGATGCAAAACCTGAAGAGGAAGCTTTCCACACACAAGGCACCAGCCGAAAGGTGAAAGATAGTTGTTTTTAAATGCGACTTGTTGTGTGTATTATCAATAAAAAATGAGATCATGAACAACGATGTAATGAATTTAGCACTTACTAATGTTTTAGTACATGTTTCACACAATCTACTCAACCTCTGTCTTGGCCCTAGTGCTGTAAATATGGAGCATTAAACGTGACTGCATAATCTTACCGGTTCAACATATTATTAGTAAGAGTAATGCATCCAGCATAACTTACGCATAGATTACACCATCCCTACCAGTTATTTATAAGATGAGCATAAGTAGTTACCTGGAATCAGTAAGAGGATAGAGGAACTCTAGAATCAAACTAGCTTTATCTCTTCTTTAATTGTAATAGTTCCAAGATTTCCACCATAGTCTTCCATTTGGCTCCACACAATAAAATTTGAATCTTACCTGCACTAATGCTCAACCAGACATGGCATAGTAAGAACAAATCATCAACGAAGCTCAATGTAACTAGTGCATAATTTCTAATAGTGAGGATGTAATTTGATACATGTAGCTTGTTGCATTTGTTAGCATTTTGCTTAGTCAATACACAAAACACAAAAGAAATAGTAGACAACAGGTCAGTGCCCTTTCTTCCTAGAAAAAATCTTGAATATTTCCATCTATGATCAACACATGCGAAAGGTAGAGTAACAAGTGATAATCCAATCAACAAATCTTATTTTTATCCCCAATACCCCTAATTACATGCAAAAAGCACCTAGTCAAATGTGTGTGCATGCCTTGAGAAAAATTAAATATTCAAGGTACAACATGGAACAATCTTCTTCTCTAATAGGTCTATGTGATTTCTTGACACGAAATGACATTATGAATTAGACAACAATAAAACTACACTAATATTGCTTTGTTTGGGCAATTTTTAGATTACCAATTAGTGCAATAATAGGTTACACCTAAAAGTTACAACAAATGGAGCAATGTTATAGTGCACTACTTGACCATAGCAAAAGGTGCTTATGCCATTGGATAAATAAAAAAAGGATTAAACAGGGCAAAGTAAAATTATGCTCTAATAGAGGGAGTATTTATTGGTGCATTTAAAGTTCGCACTAATTAATGATTTCTAATAGTGTATCTTTGATCTATCGCACCAATAGTGCATCAGCTTTTATTCAATACAGACCATTAATCGGTGCAAAATATTGGCTCGCACTAACAGACCTATGCACTATTTCCATTTCACTCCATTAGTAAAGAAATCCTATAGGTGCAACCTTTATCTCGCACTATTTGGTGTTATCAAATAGTGCATACTCATACAATCACACCATTAGTTCATAATATATATATAGGTGCAAAAGTATAGGCTGCTTTAATAGAGATAAAAAATTAGTGCACCTTTCAGATTTGCACTAATTGATACCATCAAATAGGACACTTTCTTTTCTTTGCACCATCAGTAAATCTCTATGTTGAAAATTTGGCACTAACATTCATTGCTGAAAACATTTGAGAATCGGTAAAATACTCTAACCTACTCACGGTCATCTTCTTTTCGTGGTATCTTTATCTCTTCACTCACTCATGATCGTCTTTTTTACTTCACTCATGGTCGTCTTCTTCCTCGAGCACCAGACAGAAGACAGGGATGAAAACAATTCGAATTGGTATATTCTTCTCTTCACTCACGGTCGTCTTCTTCTCTTCACTCACGGTCGTCGGCAAGAAAATTCTGAAATTTCTCGTGTAAACCTGTCATCTCACTTGAAGAAGAACACACTAAAGGATCACTTCTGAATCAACTACATGCATTTCCTTTCTCTTCATTCTAAAATTATTTCCTCTCTTAGTTTACACACTAGTTAGAACCCTATATTGGAGCTAGATGTGTGGACATTCAATTGCAAATTGAAAGACCTGAAGTGTGATAATGGTGGTTTCTTCTACATTTTTTTTTGAAACAAATGTTTTCTGCATTTTTGCTAGTTGTGCGAATGAACATCTTCTGTTTTTTTTTTCTGAATCAACAGGATATGAGTTTTCTTCGTCTAACCTGCGGAAGGTATTGTAAAAGACCACCGTTAGGCAAGTGTTGCTATGAATTGTGCACCTCGACTCCAATTTCTCTTATTATGCTTTTAAGAAAACCAAATATTGGGTAACACCTTTTAAGCTAGTAATAGTGTTCATCTTTACTTGATTCTCTTCTTTTGTATATGCCCAATTATGCAGAACTTCTATCTGGTAGGAAGAGACAAAGGCAAAAGGAAGTGGAGAGCATTGAAGATTGATCGGCCTGAATATTCTGAGCTCAACCTTAATGAATATCCTATGGTGTAGTCTTTTCGTCAGCTTTATGTTCTTTTACGATGTATACGTGAATGAAATAAGCCCATTGGTGGTCTAAAATTTGTTACGACTTGCTATGGAATTGTAAACTGAAAGCCCAAGTGGCAGAATAAAACATGTTGGGCCTCTTCTATCATTTCACATATGTAGCTGGATGACTATTTTTCTGAAAATGTAGGCCTGTTTGCTAATGCAAGGAACAGATGTGTGTGCTATGCGAACTGAGTCTCTATTTGCTATATACGCTAAAAGTCTCTAGACCTTACAACTTTAAAATAATATACTTTATGCTATGTTTATACAGCATTTTAGGCCTCCATAAATTTCCACTTAGATTATGATTCTCATCTGTGCAGAAAACGTGTTTAACCTCAACAGCTTTCCTCAACTAGCTGGTGTGAAGTATCTAGTAGTACGACATGATTTGTAGAGGTAATGAATGTGACATTAATCAGAAACTAACTTTTGCTTGTGTACGCTGCTTTAATACGGCCAATTAGTTTCTGCAGGCTGTTGTTTGTGGTCTCCACCAAAATGAAAAATTACACTTCCACCCAAGTGATGAGGAAATCCTACACGAAACAGATGAAGTATGTTTGCATACTTTCCAAACTTTTGATTGCAAATAATTTCATGAACTATCTTTCTGGAGCTATATGAGTGCATGGAGATAAAAAGCTGAAACAGGATGAATTAATATCAATACAACATTTTGTAGTTATGTAGATGGTAAAGGTTACTGGTTGAGTTGAAGCAAGACTAAGTATATGAGAGAACAAGTTCAGTGGGGGCATGAACATTGATGACAACAAGGTAACTCTGGATGGGAGAGAAATCTCGATCATTAATGTTTTCTGTTACTTGGGATCCATAATTCAAAAGGATGGAGAACTAGATGAAAATGTATCACAGAGTTCATAAAATAGCATGGTAGTGCCCCGTTTTTGTTGCTGAGTGAAACTTGCATTACTTAGTTCTTGAATTTGACTAAGTACATTTAGAGTAGCATGCATACCCATATGGTGCTATACTGATGTTTTAATTTTCATGTTTTTGAATTCATATATGACGCCTAAGAATCTCAATATCAGAAGCCACACGTTGAAAGTCCATCTTCTCCAGTTCTGAATAATTTTTTTTCTTTGAAGGTTTTGTTCATTGTGCTAGTTTATGGAACTAAAAAACCTGCATGCTCATTGGGAGGTTTGAAGATGAGTGATCAAGTCCCTAAAGAGATACTGGAAATGAGAAAAGAACGCCTCAAACTTATAGCTAGGTGTCCCTCAAGAGCTGGTTC
The DNA here is from genome assembly GCA_023374045.1 of Limonium bicolor. Classification (NCBI taxonomy): domain Eukaryota; kingdom Viridiplantae; phylum Streptophyta; class Magnoliopsida; order Caryophyllales; family Plumbaginaceae; genus Limonium; species Limonium bicolor. Next base: position 436,162,854 of record CM041777.1, read on the forward strand.
AAAGGTATGGTATGATATGACAGTATATATACCAAGCTGAATGTGTTACATCGATATGTTCCCAAGATATTAGTACCCTTTCTAGACAAAATACCTAGAGCGGGATTTTCTTAATTGAGGAACAGAATGATATACGACCAGATATACTTCTACTTTTGATGCAGACTATGGATTATGGGGTAGGACCCACAGAGTATTTGCTTCTGCTTGGTTGGCGACCAGATGTTGGAGACATGATAAGGGAATATGACAAATACCTTGGACCAGGCAGCTCCCTGGTGTGTGTGCCCTTCACTGCTTAAACATTTGTATTAATCTCGGAATAAAGGTGTGTAGCTAAATTGCTCCTGATTGTGGATCATTCCTTTACTATTATCTAGCTTTGCTTGCTAAAATATTTACACTAATGAATTCCTTCATGGTGGATTCAGGTGCAAAACCTTGTTGCTGCAGTCGTTGACTCCAAACTTGGCAAACAAGTAACTATTCTTCTTTCCAAGAGCTAGGATTCTGTCAAGGCCAAGCTGTCACCATATTTTGTTCTATATTTCATGAGTTCTTGCTTTGAACCTTGTAGATTGCAAAAATAAAACCCTCACTCACCTACATTGCTGTCAAGGAAGTAATGAGCCTTGTTACCCGCATGGTTTGCATTTTAGTCACTTTTCTTCTTGTTGCTACCCTTGATGAGCAGAGCAATATATTTGTCACCTTCTACTGGTTTTTCTTGAAGTGAAAAATATCTCCTTTTTCATATGCGTGCAGTTGCAGAAAACCATGAGCTAAATTAAGTATGGAAGGACATTCTGAATGCTGAAGGTGATGAGATTTATGTCTGATTTCCTAATTGTGATTTCTGAGATGGAAGGAGAACAACCTACAATCACCGATTGAATTCAACATTTCTGGCATTTTGCTTTCTCATCTAACCAAACTCTGATTTTCAGAGGAGCTGTAGTTGTGAATTCAACTCTTTTCTCAGGACGCTTAGACTTTTTCTTTACTAGCACTTATTACTTTTACTCATATTGTTCAAATAATGGTATATACTAGTTCACAAGCACACTACATCAATTGCATTAGGCCTGTCCTTTATTACCTTTATAAGTGTGAATGTACTTTATATTTGTTTCTACATGCACACTACATCAATTCCATCAAGGAACCATGGTATTCCAGTTGTAGTCAAACATCACTTTGGAAATGCAACTGGAATGGCTCCGCGTTCACAGTAAATTGCTTATACTATTTTCCTTCTTTCCTCTTTATCACTACAAGGACATCATGTTGATCTGGAAGATGGCATTATTAAGCCGAAAAACACCATGCTTCAATTGTACCTATGGAAAAACTTGCTTGATTATTATTGCTTTTCTAAAATAGAATTGTTGAGTTCCAAGAGTCCAAATAAAAGACTACTGAAATAGGAGTAGTATCCAAAACTCATATTTTTTAAGCAATTCCATGCACCTGTAAGTGTGAGATATTTGGTCTAGCTAGTTGTAACTCTTAAGCCTTTCTCTTGAATTTGTTGTCACTATTGGTGAAGTGCTTAACATACATGAACTTGTGTCCGCGTTTGTCATCTTTATAAGATAGTTGTGACCTTTTATGGGTTGCTGTTTTGAACACATCTAAATTGTTTATGGAGACTGAAGAATCTAGGCGAATAAGATAAGCTAAGCAAATCTACATAGATGACACTTGTCAGTATTGTAGATGCCCTTCCACAATTTGTTCTTAGTTTTCCATTTTCATTAATTTGATCTATGCGCTCCAGGATTGCAGTATACAAAACATTATATAAGGGATTTGGAGGATTTGCTGCCAATGTTGTTGCTGCTATTGACCAGGTACAATTATTTGTTTCCTTTTGGTCTTTTTTTACCTCGTCATTTGAGAAAATGATCTTTAATTTACTTATCTTTTCTGTTCAAGTCTTAGACAATATTAACCTTATCTTTAGTAAACTTATTAATATATAAAGATAATGCTAAATACAACATAATCTTGGCATGTCATACTGTTGGGACCCACAAAAAATTAAACCGTTAGTTTCTGCCATTCGATGACTTGATTTGGTGCCTGACATAATTCAAATATAATCTAGTAACCTGTGGCAAAAAGCAGATTAGTCTCTAATTCAGTGCAAAGACCAGGTTGATATATAAATTCATTGTTGAATTTAGTGAAACTGCTCTATAAACAGAAGATTGACTGAAATTTTCAATTGGTCCATTCTGTCAGCTTTTGTAGAGATAGTAGTTGAGTGATGTTGGACAAAATGGTTCGATGTAAAAGCATCAATACACTTAAATAGAGTACTTGTAGATCTTTTTTGCTTCTAAAAGGACTGCATTTTAGAACTTTGGAAGACTTATAGTAGTTTATGAATGGTTAAAAAACAATTATGTTTTCATTTATGTTCCGCAACAATAATACTTGACAATGATGATGAGGAGGACAAAGGAGATGCAATGATCAAGTTTATCTCTCATAAAAAACCATCAAGAAGTGAAAGCAACCAGCAAGCACTTGTCAATTTAAGTACATATATGCTTCTATAAGTAGTAGACACCCTATGTATCAGACACCAAATCCTAATTAAGCTAGCATAAGTAACATTGTTTATGAAAAATTGTATGACAGATGCAAATGTTTTTTAAATCTTAAGGGTTTATACAATTGTTTAAAATAATAAATAATATATTTGAATTATCTTTTGTAATTTCCATATTTGTTAATATATTTTGGTTGTAGGAATCTTTATATAGAAATATTAATTGATAATATAATTGGATTATTAATTTAAATATATAATCATGGTTAAATTAATTTTTTTCCAAAAAAGAAGATCAATTAGGGCATCTATTTTTGCCCCAAATATAGCATCAAATAGAGCAAGAAATTGTAATTGCACTACATATTGAAGAGCATCGAAATAGGGCAATACATTTGTTTTGCTCCTCTTGTTCAACATCTAATAGTGCATACTTTTAATATTGCCCTATTGTGCTATAGATGGGTGTTATACTTTCGAATCATGTGGGGCAATATACTTGGTGCACCATTTGTTCTTCACCAAATGAGGCAAGATTTTTTGTCGCACTATTTGTTAAGTATAAAACAGTGTAATTACTAAAAATTCTGCTCTATTAGTTATATACAAATAGTGCAACCTTCCAGAATCGCACTATTAGTTAGCCATCAAATGGTGCATCTGTTATTGGCGCCCTGTTTGTAGAGTATTTCATCAATTGGTGCAACATTTATACACTAATATAGGGTATCATAAATAGGGCAAGCCTTAAATTTACACCAAAGAGGTTACGGTAGCGAATCAATTAGTACATCCTGGGTGCAATATTAATCTTGCACCAATATACTAGAGCAAAATTCCAATCTATTAGTGCAAGTTTTGTTGCCCCAATTGAGCTTATATGTTGTACTACATATAAGGCACCAAGGGGCTAGACATAATACAACCAGGTCAAGTAGTATATATATATAGGGGGGTTTGCAAAACGTCCCTACCCCTCAACTTTCAGCAACATGAATTGATGTAGGCCGAATTAACTACGGTCAGATTCTCCATCTTAGGATGAGAATGACTGCAGTAGCATTCACCCGTGTTGCAACGCTTTCATGTCTAATTTATTCAATCAAATCTAAAATATCTTTGCTAAATATTTTTTGTTGATTATTTTAATTTGAAATATAAACATTACTGTGTTTAATACGCGGATGTAATATGGTATATTAGATGCATAATAAAATGATAAGTTTTCTAATTCCATGTGATCATAACATCAAGTTTTCTAAAAATATCATGATAACATACATCTCCAACGTTGTTAGGATGGTTAACATAAGTTGTAATAGTTGTATTTATTACCGTTGTACACGCGGTAATATATGTATGCGGTATTCGCTATAGTAAGCATGTAATTAGGTTTATTCACATACACAGTAGCACCAGCGTTTAGAGTTGTATAGGACTTAGGGATTATCTCTCTCTTCTATTCTCAATCTAAGCTTTCCACGTTGGTTCTTCTCTTCTGTTTCTTCTACTCTTCTCGTTCTCCTTTCGTTCTTGTGTTTGTTGGGTTCTTGTCTTCTTCGAAGTGGCTGGGATAATTTCATGGTATCAGAGCCGGCATTGAAGACATAAACCCGATTGAAGCAGGCAAGTCGGACTTCTGGGTATAAGAAGGTTCGCTTAAGATGGGAGACGACCAAGATAAAGGCGGTAAGGGAAAAGGAACCCTAATCGATGAGGAAGCGGATACGAGCAATACGAAGAAGACCAAGATGGACAACTTGGATCCATTTTTCTGTCAAACTCGGAACAACCGGGAATGTTTCTCGCCGAAAAGTTTGACGGAACAACTGGATTTAGGGCTTGGAAGAGAGAAATGATAATCGCTCTAGACGCGAAGAACAAATTGGGGTTCGTAGAGGGGACAATCAAGAAACCCTTGGAAGACGACCCGAAGTTCAAGCTGTGGAAGCGCTGCAATTCAATGGTCACCTCATGGATCTTGGCTAGCTTGAAGAAGGAAACGACAAGAGCGTGTTATATTGTGCGACCGCAGCGGATTTATGGAAGGAGCTGGCAATGAGGTTCGAGGAGTCAAACGCAGCACAAATCTACTCTCTGCATCAGCAATTGAATGATACAAAGCAAGAAGGAGCACTGTTAGCGCCTATTACACGCGTATAAAGGAAATTTGGGATGAAATCGACTCATCAGAAGAAATCCTCAATTGCACCTGTCAAGCCGTGTCTGGGTATAAAGAAGGTTTTCAGAAAGCAGAGAGTTATCCAGTTCTTGATGGGTGTCAACGAAAGATTCGCCATCGTAAGAGGAAACATTCTGATGATGAGCCCTCTCCCCACAATAGAGCAGGTGTATTCCTTATTGGTGCAAGAAGAGAGACAAAAGATAGTGTGTGGTACTGGGAAAGGGGAACATGGAGCTGGAAGCGGAGCTTTGTCTTTCGCAGTTGACAATTCCAAACGGAGCTTCAAACCCTATCAAGGCAAAGACCGAAACGAAGCAATCTCCAGTGCAGTCATTGTGGACGAAATGGGCATACGGTCGAGAAGTGCTACCAAATACATGGGTATCCATCTTTCTGGAAGAAGAGCAAAAGATCAACAGCAGCAGCTTCGGATGGGGCACAGACTGGAACCCAGGATGAAATTGCAAAGACTTTCTCTTTGGAGCAAGTAAATCAGATACTGTCTCAATATGCCAAGAACCAGCAAGCAGAAAATGATCCAGGGATCTCTACTTGCAGTTTTGTCGGTACCGTTTCTAAACTGAATTATTGCTCTAAATTGCTTAATTATCAAGATAGTAGAAACTCTGAAACTAACGACTATCCTGGTTTATCACACTGTCTGAATGGTGAGAATGCTAAGAAACAGAAAGAAACTGGACCCTCTCTGTCAAATTACACCAGTAATGAAACTCATGTGAATTTAGATGCATGTTGCTCATCTGTTGGTGATTCCTTGAGGAAAAGAAGTGGTAGAAATAGCAAGAAACAGTTAGGTATTGTTCCTATGAGTTTAGATGGGAAAAATGACTGTTGCTCTTCTGCTCTTGATTTCTTAAGGAAAGAAAACGATACAAAGGCATGTTTAACTAATAAGAAAAGAGTTTTGTTTGACAAGTGGGTTTTAGACAGTGGAGCAACAGAACACATGTGTTGTGATCTGAAAAAATTCACCAATTATAAATACCTAAGTCATATGCATACTGTTGGAATGCCAGATGGGCATCCTCAAGAAGTTAAAATTATTGGCAGTGTTAAGATCAATCAAGCTTTGACTCTGAATGATGTCCTGTTTGTTTCAAACTTTAAATTTAACTTGATTTCTATAAGCAAGCTGGCTAAACAGTTAAAGGGCAAATTTTACTTCGATGACACATGCTGTTTATTTCAGGAATGTAATTCAGAAAATGAGCAAGAGGTTGGGAAACTCTCAAACGGCCTGTATTTGTTAGATGAAAATTTCCTTTGTGATCACAACCTAGGTTTCTCTGTAAATGTAAGCAAATAGGAAAGGAGGTTGATATTATGATTCTAGAGATGCTGTCAGTTTATGGCACCATAGGTTGGGCCATTTACCAATAGGCAAACTGAAAAGAATAGGTGTCTTTGACAGAAGTTTAGGGAAGAAACATTTTCTTTGCGAGTCTTGTTGTAAAGCTAAAAGCCATAGGCTTCCCTTTCCTGTTAGCACAATAAAATCAAAGGAAGTGTTTGAAATCATCCATATAGATTTGTGGGGCCCATATGGGACCAAGACTCATGACAACTTTGCTTACTTTCTGACCTTTGTTGATGACAAATCACGTGCGACTTGGGTGCACTTTGTATCACAAAAATCCACATGTTTTCTGGTTATTAAGCATTTTATAGAAATGGTCAAGGTGCAGTACAAGACTAAAGTGAAATTAATTAGAAGTGATAACGCATATGAGTTAGGAACTTCAAGAGAGGGAATAGAATTCTACAAAGAAAAGGGAATCCAACATCAAACAACCTGCCCACACACACCCCAGCAAAATGGGGTGGTTGAAAGAAAACACCGTCATATTTTAGAAACAGCTAGAAGCTTAATGTTCTACTCTGGTTTGCCTTTGAAGTTCTGGGGAGAAAGTATCTTAACCTCTGTTTATTTAATAAATAGGATGCCCTTGGATGTGCTAGGAGGAAAAAGCCCTTATGCTGTTCTTTATGAACAAGAACCTGATTACCATGCTTTGAAATGTTTTGGCTCTCTGTGCTTTGCTCACATAAATTCACCTCTGCATGATAAATTTGCTGCTAAATCAGTAAAATGTGTGTTTTTGGGATATCCACCAAATAAGAAGGGCTTTAAATTGTATGATCTGGAAAATGACAAAGTCATTGTCAATAGAGATGTACAGTTTTATGAACACGTTTTCCCTTTAAAGGAAACTATATGACAGCATCTCATACACATGAACACATTGGTAATAATCATCAAACAGAAACAACAGAAGGCAACCATAGGGTGGAAAGGACACCCCTAATGACAGAGGACTGTGATGATTATGAACATATTTTTGTTACTAATGATATCCATGAGAAAAGTGCAGAACAGGTTGAAGACACTGCAGAACAAGTTGAAGAAACTGCAGAACAACAAGAAGAAGTAGCACAGAGCCCACAAGATCACACCACACAAGCTAGGACAGAACCAAGGAGATCAACAAGGGAGAGACAACCACCAAGCTACTTGCAAGACTATGTCATGGGAAGTCTGCATACAGAAGAAAAAGGGAAGCATCCTAATACCCCCTCTGATTCTTTTAATTCCACTGATCCTTTCACTGCTTTGATGCATGATAGACTGTCTAATTTTCATAAAAATAGAGAACTGTCTGATATTAGTTTTGGTTTCAGTATACAACCAAAAGAAATCATTGTTATGTCTCCTAATGAAAGCTTTACAGAAGGGAAAATAAATCATCTCTGTTGTAGTGCTAGAACAGATAGGGACATAGAACCACAGGACTATTATGAGGCAGCTAAGAATGAGAGTTGGATAAAAGCAATGAAAGAGGAAATAGATGCTCTTGAAAGAAACAAGACTTGGGATCTGGTAGAGTGCCCGAAAGGGAAGAGGCCAATAGGTTCAAAGTGGGTCTTTAAAATAAAATACAAAGCTGATGGTACATTAGAGAGGTACAAGGCGAGACTTGTAGCCAAAGGGTATAATCAGAAATATGGAATTGACTACTTGGAAACCTTTTCTCCGGTAGTAAAATTCACAACTATTAGGGCCATCATAATTATAGCCATAAAGAGAGGATGGGGTGTTAGTCAGTTAGATATCAATAATGCGTTTCTCCATGGAGAACTTCATGAGGAAGTTTACATGGAGTTGCCACTAGGATATAAAACTGAAATCAAAGGAAAAGTGTGCAAATTAAGAAAATCTCTCTATGGTTTGAAGCAAGCTTCAAGACAGTGGCATGAAAATTGAGTGGGTTTCTCTTCTCCTTGGATTTCACTCAATCTTTGAATGATTATTCACTGTTTATTAGAAGAAACAAAGGGAAAATAACAATTCTGGCTGTCTATGTTGATGATGTTTTACTCACCGGGGATGATATTGAAATGATACAATTGGTGAAAAGAAATTTGAATCAGAAATTCAAGATAAAGGATATGGGCAGTTTAGGGAGTTTCCTTGGGATAGAATTCCTTAGAACAAGAGGGGAATGATCCTTTTACAGAAAAACTATTCTGAGGAACTTGTTAGACAGTTCGGTGGTGAACATTTAAAGAGCACAGCAGGTCCCTTAGATCTGAATACAAAGTTATTGTTGGAGAATGGAAAACCATTAACAGACCCCATGTTGTATAGAAGGCTAATAGGAAAAATGAATTTCCTAACACATACTAGACCAGATTATGTTTCAGTGTGCAGTTGTTAAGTCAGTTTTTGAATAAACCAACTGAAACACACATGCAAGCTGCATTGCATACCCTTAGATATATCAAAGGAACTGCTAGTTACGGTCTCATGCTTAATAGTACTAACAGTTTTGAATTGATTGCATATTGTGACTCAGATTGGGCAGGGTGTCCCAACACAAGAAGGTCAATAAGTGGGTTTTATGTTGAACTGGGTGGCTGTGCACTTTCTTGGAAATCCAAGAAACAAACTAATGTAGCTCTTTCTTCTGCAGAAGCAGAATACAGAGCACTTAGGCAGACGGTAGCAGAGGTAAGCTGGCTTACAAGACTACTACACGAGCTAGGGGTCGAGGGAATCCAGCCTATACCGCTCAAATCAGACAGCCAAGCAGCGGTGCACATAGCCAAAAATCCGGTCTTCCATGAGCGGACGAAGCATATTGAAGTGGACTGCCATTTTGTTCGACAGAAGCTGCAGCAAGGACTTGTGCGAGTTGAGTACATACCGTCACAACAGCAACTGGCAGATGTCTTCACTAAGGTGTTGCCTGGGCGCACATATCCTCTGGTCTTGAAGCAGTTGAATGTTGGGGAAGTTCAGTAAAAATGTGCCTTCTGGTTTGAGGAATGTCTTAACCATCAGCAGCAAAACAAACAAGGAGGATGTTTGTTTTGAGGGGGACTGTTAGGATGGTTAACATAAGTTGTAATAGTTTGTATTTATTACCGGTGTACACGCGGTATATATATGTATGCGGTATTCGCTATAGTAAGCATGTAATTAGGTTTATTCACATACACAGTAGCACCAGCGTTTAGAGTTGTATAGGACTTAGGTGGATTATCTCTCTATTCTATTCTCAATCTAAGCTTTCCACGTTGGTTCTTCTCTCTCGGTTTCTTCTACTCTTCTCGTTCTCCTTCGTTCTTGTGTTTTGTTGGTTCTTGTCTTCTTCGAAGTGGCTGGGACATTTCAAACGTAGGCAAATATATAAGAGTAAAATTAATTTGCAGGTTTATCACTGAAATAGTTTCATTTTGAAATATAAAACATGGTTTAAATATTATGCCAAATAATTCATGATGCAAACTGGCTATCTGACGCTCTCATGGATGAAAATAAGATCTGATTGAACGTTTTGAAAAAACTAATTCAAGCATTTGTATATATAGTGATGGCTATTCACCAACTGATTGCTATTGGTGACGAACTAAACTTGCAGTTTGTAAACTATATCATCCTTGAACCTAATATTGAATAGAATATGTTTGTTACAGAACCTCCAGTTCAGACCTGTGCTCAAGCTTGTTGACTTAGAGCAAGGGGAATCGATGTTATAGCTTCTAATTCTAGCTAGGTTGATGCGGTATATTTCTCTGCTGGATGTTACTGATTTAAGTTCCTCAATCCACAGTGGGTGCGAGTTGGCACTGTAAATAATTGTTTTTGTTTTGAATGTAAATTGGATGCTAATTTATGTCAATAAAAATGGCAGTGGACAGAAAGAAAGGTTTAATATACTCTTCCATCATCTGGGATTATGGGCCAGTCCCATTCTTCATACAGTAGTCATTGTGAAGTTTTCCATTGTTTATCGCAAGTTATGATGGTGAAATGACAATGGTTAATATTCAGATTCTTTTATGGTCTCATTGCAGAGTTTACTTTAGTCTCGACTGGTTCATAATGAACATTGCCATTGGCACGAAAGTGTGGACATATATAGTACCTTTGCTATGATAGGCTGATTGCTCTAGTTTCTTTTGTTGAGTAGCAGTGGAAGATGTTTTTTTCTCAGATTTGGGAAGGTATGTAGAAACAAATGACTGAAATAATTTATTTTTAGAGAAGGGCTAAGCTCCAGCTTACTGTTGATTTGGATCAGGGGAACTGTGCGCTTGTATAGCTTCAGGGTCGTTTATGGGATTTTAGTAATCTCCACTCCAGATTCACTTTTCTATTGATTGTCAAAGATTGGAGAGCGAAAAGAATTGCAATATTCTGAAGCTGACAGTAACTGCTTGGGGATTTCAGAAGGTGATGCATACACAAAAGTGAATGTGGCTTATCGGATAGGAGCTCCTGAATAGCTTATGACTGATGCTGATGCCCACATCGAAGATGTCAAAGATTGGAGAGCGAAGGCAGACATATAATAGGTGAAGCTGAGACGTATTTCAACTCATACCTTTCTCGGCCTTTTGGCTAAGATCAAGTGTAGTATCTGTTCTTATCAGTTTAATATCTGATACGTGGGCCATTGGCTCACATGATATTAAATTAATTTTTTAAGGGGGAGTGGTCCATTAGCAGTGGCTTGCCACTGTGGGCTGCTCGCGCGTCGCCCTGGCGTTGCACTATTGCTTGGGCCTGGCGCACCCCACCAATCCACAGTATGAATCATTCTTCTGTTTTATGTCAGCTGCGAAAGTTATTTGTTTACGGGTTATATCATTCAGTATCAGAGATAGTTGGACCAATGTAGTTACAAATTTCTCTGTTCTGCATTTGCTATTTCAGTTTTTAGAAGCACTCTGCATTTGTACTGGTGTATCTTTTTTTAGCCGGGTGCGGTTCTCTCAATTTTAAGGAGGTGCACAAAGTCTCATCTTTCTTTTTTCTACTTTCTCACCTTTCTGGCTCAGGAGTCCAATTATCAATTTTGACATCGTACTAAGGGTTTTACCTCACTTGTAGTTCCAATTCTCAACAATTTATTCAATTACCACTAAGAACCTATACTTACAGATTATAGAATGGAGTTGGAGAGAGAACATATAGAAAAGGCAAATTCCCCATGAAATTCTCCAATACAAGAACTTCTTATGAGAAAACATTATGATGCCTTTATCTTGCCAGCATTAATTACAACTAGCATAATAAGTTTGTTTTTTCGATGTCAGAGTGGACAGAAGGGTTTTAGGCTAATATGACTTTGACAAGAGAAGAATAATAGGATGTTTGTCAGGAGCACACACTTCCACTTTGATGGAAAATAACGTTATTGTATGTAGAAGTTCTGTCCACTTAAGAGCACTCAAAAATGGACAGGTGACAAATTTGTGATCACCGCTTTGATACATGTTAGTCTTAAGGAGGCAAACTAGAATGTTTATTTCAGCCAAATTCATGTCATTTTGGTGGTGTGTAGAAAGCAGATGTAAGTATTATTACTTCCCCTTTTACCTACAGGGGAAAACATTGTTATATTAAAAAAAAAACTAAACTTTTATTTGTTAAATTGAATGTCATTTTGTCTTTGACCACCGACTAAAAAAAGTTTGATATTCATCATGTGTAAACTAAAAATAGTATCAAATAACTTATATGGTCTTGGATTCAACCCTTACTTTTACATTGTTCACTATATCTTTTGTTTTAGGGTAATACAATGATTAAAGTAAATTAATTCCCTATCGATCGCTAGCTTTTGCCTATGGAAAAGGACATAATTAACATAGAAGAAACAGACTTTTGTTCAGCTTGCTGGATCTTTATCAATCCTCTCGATATGCCAAAATTTTTATTCAATTATATTTTCAGAAGAAAACAAACCAACATATGATTTCATTCAATCACCATCTGAAGCAAAATAGCCAAACCTGTGATCAATTAAAAGGTACCAATCTCGTAGTGTTATAATTCATCTGTTAATAATTTTCAGTTAGATAACTGCAACTCCATACTAGATCAGTCGTACCCACAAAGGAAAAAATGAAAAATGCTAACAATGAATTATGCTATCTTCAAAGATGGGAACAAAACAATAAATTTGAGACATTGAATGGTGAATTATGGAATATGGTAGAAGAGTGGGGCCAAATCATTCATAGGTTCCTAAAATGAAAGGGGATTGGCTATACAATAGTTTACCACAGTCTAAAGCTTACAACAGATAGCGCTTATTTTCCATCTATAAGCAAAAAGAAGGGGTTCTGAAGCAACGGAATGGTTTTATTGCACATTTAGACTTGCACCTCACCCAGCTTAGAGACCATCTGCGCCTTCAAAAAATAAATACAGAAAGCTCAACATTGAAGCAATGTATGCAGACTTAAAGAGTGAAGACCGAACAAAGTTCTGATGAAGTCAAGTATTATACTAATGCATTGTCCTCCGCCTAAAACAGCATTGTACTTACCCTCCCACGATAAGAATTCAGAATATATATGTTGACCCAGATCAAAAATACAACGCATATTTGATACAATTCCATTTCATCACAAATGTGCATTCTGATGAAGGCACAAAAATATCCTTTAGGATTGGTGCTTTCGCGAACCAGCTATGGGGCAACTGAATCTATTTGATAGTCAGGAAAACAGTGCTATACATCTTTAAGTTTGTTACAAACAGCAACCCACTAAACAAACGATTGAAGCTATGACTATCCCTGCCGCAATCTGGAATACAAGGCAAATGAGCACCTAAACAAATAACTTTCTAAACAAACGATCCCTGAGAGATACCAAATAGACAGAAAAAATGATTCGAACTGAGAATTGGTGGGGTGCGCCAGGCCCAAGCAGTAGTGCAACGCAAGAGCGACACGTGAGCAGCCCACAGTGGCAAGCCACTGCTAATGGACCACTCCCCCTTAAAAAATTAATTTAATATCATGTGAGCCGATGGCCCACGTATCAGATATTAAACTGATAAGAACAGATACTACACTTGATCTTAGCCAAAAGGCCGAGAAAGGTATGAGTTGTAATGTGTCTCAGCTTCACCTTTTATATGTATGCCTTCGCTCTCCAATCTTTGACATCTTCGATGTGGGGGTAAACCATAAAGCTATGCAGGAGCTCCTCCTATCCGATAAGCCACATTCACTTCATAATACAGCAATGATAATATTCTCACCTTCCCTTGCAAAATACGTATGCTACTTCTCTACCGTCCACTGAAAACAGTAGGACGAGACCACAAGGTTGGCATCAAGCATAGAAAAAATTTACAGTTTGGATATTAATTAAGCACTGTTATTACAATAAACTTTGCATGATAATCTCAAAGCTTGTGAATCTTTCTTTATGGTTGATAGCAGGTTGACATCATTAGAAAAGGAGTCGAATAAACAACATCTAAGAAAGTAATATATCCTATCAACGACCCCGAAACAATGCGCAGTCCCGCTGCTCCAAATCAACATGGTTGAGCTCGGTCAATCTTCAAAAACAAACTGTTTTTGCCATTAGTTTCTACTTTCCTTCCTAGAATCTGAGAAAAAAAAAAACTTTTCTTCAACTTCTTACTCAACAAAAGAAACTAAAGCAATTAGACTATCATAGCAAAGGTATTGTATCTACACTTCCATGCCAAACGGGTAATCTTCATTATGGACCTTCTGCATATGTAGTCATATGAACCAAACAGTCAAGAGTAAAGGAAGTTTTGCAATGATCCCATGTATAAAAGAATTGGCACTTTAATAGTAATCAACGTCTTCACCATAATACCTTGTGAGAAACAATGGTATAGATCACAATAACTACTTTATGAAAAATGGGCAAACCTAGATGATGGAAGAGGCTATTAAACCTTTCAGTGTACAGAAGAAACATGCCATTCTCATTCTCAACACTACTAAATTAACATTGCAAGCTCACAATCATTGTGAAGAAGAAACACTTGTGCAAGGACCATGCTAATCTTTCTGTATTAATCCAATTTTATCGGATGTCCCCGAAGGGATGAGCACTATTGCTCCAGTCAAACCTATCAACGACAAAGAGAGCTTGCCACAGATAAATGTGGGACAAGTAGCTTTCGTAGCTGTATACATGTTGTCATCTATATGACTCTAACCACACCGACTATTAAATCATAAGTTCAGTTCATAGCGAGTTCAAGAATACAATCATCTTATGTTTAATTTGTAGAAACTGCATGGTAGAATATCGATTAGATCATGGAAGATGAATGATAGGATACCTATCCTTGAGTCAAAGTGCTGAAAATAGTCAGCAATTGTTTGGCATAAAATTAGGGATGTATACATAAGTAATGAATTAGTCAATGGATTTTATGTTTCATTATCCATCCCAAACTCAAAACTTTCATTAGTAAAAATCAAAATTTTGTTATAAAGTTTCTGGTAACGACTTAACATTGTTATCATACTTGTTATTATTGACAAGTATTTTGTTACAAAAAATGGTACTAAAAAAACTTTAAAAAAATTGAGACTACATTAATGATAACGCTACAAAATCCTATTTTTAGTGATGATATAATTTTTAATAACAAATAAAATCGTTACAATTAATAAATTGATATTTGCTTATGCCATGTCCTACAACGACATGTCACGACTTTTGTCATTATAATAAATTGGATTAGTAACGATTTTGATTTTTGATAACAATTTTTTGTTGTTACAAAAAAATCTATATTCTAGTAGTGTTTTCAACCTAATTACCAACTTGTTCTTCCACAAAAGTTGAAGGACTCGACCAAAGTTGAATGAATCATTGTTGAGCTTATTGTCTCCGTGGACACAGAAATTGAACATATTTTAACCTGAACAATTTGAACCAAAAGAGTATTAAATTTGTTCCAAAACAAGGTCAATCTTATAGTCTTAATATACTTAACCAAGATAGTCATTTGAAAAGCTAAAAGAATTCTAGTTTCACTTACATCACTTTTTACTTGTATATACTTAAAATTAATCAAAATTTTAATTGAAAACATCTTTGTTTGCATTGGTTGTGATGATAACTTTAATTTCAATCAGCCACATAGCAAATGTTTTGAACTCATGTTTTTAAAAAAGAACGAGTAGAATGTCTTGATTCCATGGGGGGGTTTTGTCCTCGTCATTTTTATACCATTTTGATTATATTCTTGGCTACATGCATATGTAGCATGTAGCCAAAGATGACTACATCTACTGTACAACCAGCAATGAAAACATGTACAATGAATAAATAAAACCTGAACAATCAACAATTTACTGAAAGTACTATTTTATGTACAATATTTGTTAAATAAGTAATGTACAATTGTTATAAGTGTAATATGCAGTTTTCTTCTACTATGTGTACAGGTAATGTAGCTATCTTTGGTACATGTGGGTGTAGCCAATACTTATTGTTTATCAAAACCTCCCATTTTGAGTAAGGAAGACAATTTAAATGAATACTTGCTAATCGGATCTACTTGTTTGAATAAATGGATGAAAAAAGGTGATAGATGCGGGTGACAATCTCCATCCATAACCCGATCAATATAAAGGTGGTGCTTTATATTTATGTGCTCAATAAATTTTTAGAAAATTTTAGGAAATACCACTGAGTTAAATGTTATTCTATTTTATCATCGCGTTTTTTAAATCATATGATAACATCAAGTTTTCATTCCTACACCAAATACCACTTCGTCCTTTTTCTGGTAGTTAGGTCGTCAATGCCTTTTCAAATGTCTAAACTCACCTTCAATTCTTACTCAACAAAAGAAACTACAACAATTAGACTATCATAGCAAAGGTATTGTATCTACACTTCCACACCAAACAAGTAATCTTCATTATAGACCTTCAGCATATGTAGCAATATGAACCAAATAGTGAAGACTATAGGAAGTAGAGTTGTCAATCTTGACACGAACCCAAAATCTGACCTGAAATCCGACACGCTAAAACGTGGGTTTAGGTTGCATTTTCAACCTTAAAACATTTTTGGGTTGGGTACGGGTTGGGTTGCTAAAAACCCAGGTTGGTTTTGGGTTTGAGCTGCCGACCCGATTTCAACCGAAAATATTTTTAGAAAAGAAAAAACATATATATTCTTATAGTTATGCGACATAACCCTAAATATATCAATCATGTAACCATTTATGTTTGATGGTTTTATATGTTATGTTATATCTTGGTGATTTTGTATAGAATTTGTATTGATAGTACAAATTTTTAATTTTGGGTTGATTTTGGGCTGATTTCGGGTAGATTTCGGGTGTCGGGTCAGTTTCAAGTTGATTTCGGGTCATCAGGTCGGTTCGGGTTGACATAACATAACCCGTTTTGGGTTCGGGTTGGTTTTGGTTGAGGTGAAACATGAGCAGATTGGGTTTAGGTTGAAGTTAACCCGACCCAAAACCCGGAATTAACAATTAGTTAGTTTGCAATGAGCCCATAAAAGAATTAGCACTTTAATGTAATGATGGTCTTCACCATAATACCTTGCGAAAAAACAATGGTATGGATCACTATAACTACTTTATGAAAAATGGGCAAACCTAGATGATGGAAGATGCTACTAAAGCTTCAAGTGTAAAGAAGAAACATGTCATTCTCATTCACAACACTTGTAAATTAACATCAAATTGACATTTAAGCCAAAGAAACTAGAACAAGTCTTCACTATCAAGCTCGCAATCATTACAGAGAAACTTGTGCATGGCCATGCTAATCTTTCTGTATTGTTCTAATTTTATTATATGTCCCAAAGGGATGAGCATTATTGATCCAGTAAAACCTATCAATGACAGAGAGAGCTTGCCACAGATATAAATGTGGGACAAGTAGCTTTCGTAGCAGTATACATGCCATCATCTATATGACTCTAACCACGCGCGGCTATTAAACCATTAGTCCAGTTAATAGCGAGTTGAAGAATACAATCATCTAGTGTTTGATTTAATTGAAATTTCATGGTATAGTACCAATTATATCATGGAGGATGAATGATAGGATACCTATCCCTGAGTCAAAGTGATGAAAATAGTGAGTAATGCTTGGCATAAAATTAAGGATGTATACATAAGTAACGAACTAGTCTATTGGATTTTTGTTTCATTATCCATCCCAAACTCAAAACTTTTCAACCTAAATACTAACCTGTTCTTCAACAAAAGTTGATGACTCTGACCAAAGTTGAATAACCATTGTTGAGCTTATTGTCTCGGTGGACACAGAGCTTCAACATATTATCATAGGAACCGACAGTCTAACCTTTACAATTTGAAAAAAGAGTTTAGTGAATAATTAAGCTATTAAAAATGTTGTTCTAGAACAAGGTCAATATTATAGTCTTAATATACTTAACCAAGATGGTAATTTGAAAAGCTAAAAAGAATTACAATTGCACTTATATCAATTTTTATTGTATATACGTAAACATGTCAAAAGAAGAACAAGGTCAATCTTATAGTCTTAATATACTTAACTAAGACGAGACCAGATTATGTCCCCCAAGTTAGACTGTAAATGAGTTACATAATTCTTTATTATGGAAGAAGACCAGGAAAGTTGTCTCCCCTCGATGGGAGTTATCTGTCCTCTCCTTGTTTTCCTTACTATCCTAGTTTGAAATACTCCTCCACATTTCTCTTGTCTTTTCCTATTGTCTTTAGTGGTTCTTTCAAGTCCCAAGGACTATAACTCTAAACATTGCCTAGGGAATGGGTCATTGCTTCCTGAATTTGCATGGGTGCGTGGGGAAGCTGGCCGTTGTGCTCATACTCTTCCTCCTTCTCTTTGATTTCACACCGCCAACATCACTTCTTCTTCTTCTATATATCCTCGTCCTTGCCCCATAACCGGTGCTGCATCATCATCATCATCTCTCATGACCGAAATCCAAATGCAAGCTTCAGTTGATAAAATTTCATCTAAATATGAAGAACTTTCTTACTTTGAAGGAAAAAGAAACCTCTTCCCTGGATGACCTTGCTCTCCACCATGCATTTCCCTCGGAACGGTGTCTCCTTTGCAAATCTTTCTCGCCAAAGTTAGTCGATGTGATGGCATGGAAGGCACACTTAGCCGAGTATGGTAGTTTGATGGAGACTTCAAGATACGGGGTGTTGGAAAAAGTCTTTTATGTTCGAGTTTGCTACCAAGGACAACATGCAAGTAATTCTCAATAGTGGTCCATGGTCCTTTGATGGACACCTCCTTTTATTCCAGCTCACTGATCCATTGAAAGCTCCAACTATTCATGAGTTTATATGGCTTGCAATGTGGGTAATCCATGACATCCCGCTCATCTTCCTCAACAAAGAATTCACTCGCATGCTTAACAATAGATTTGGGAGCTTTTGGATTACATCGATGAGGATAGTTGTCAGGCGGGAAATTTCTTGCGATTCAAAGTTCTCTTAGATATTTCTAAGCCTATCTTGCGGTTGTCAAGGTCTCGTTGGAAGGATGTGACTCGGTGCTTTGTGTAACGTATGAGAAAATGCCCTCAATTTGTTTTAGGTGTGGCACTCACATCACTAAAGACTACCCAATCCGATCTGATCCTCCAGCTGGGGTCTATCCCTACGGACCATGGCTGAGGACAACAGGTCTTTGGTAAGAAGATTCTCCAAGAAGATGAAAGTGACACTTGAAGGCTTATTAGTGGTCAAGATCTCCCTACTTTGCCCCGTCTTCACGCCCATCAATCTTATTTCATGGAGTTGAAAACCCAAGCGATAACCCAAGTGATCATGCACAAAACTCTTACTTAAGCCTTTGATTTCCCTTATCCCTCATCTTCAATATGTTCACATTTTATGGAAGGATTCCGTGGTAACACGAGTGTTTAGGATACCCCTTCATCACCTTGTGAGGATGCACAGTCTTACCCAAGTTGTGGTAGCAAGAAGCGTAACTTTAACCATATTGTAAAGATTCTTCATTGGAAGATGTAGGTGCTCCATCTAAAGACAATGCTCCAAGGAAAAAGAAAGGTAAGAAAGCACATGCAAGGACTAAACCAACCCTCATCGTTGAGCTAATCCATCATAAAGAATATACCACACCAGTGCCGACCTCAGGAGATTTTGTTATAGTCCCTAGGCCAACTGGGGACTGTGAGGAGTAATGACCTCATGTGATTTTGGAAATCGGGACAGGCATTGCAATCTTGGCGATCAATTTCTTGAGCGGTTAGCTCCTGCAATGCTTGTCTCACTAATCACTGGAATCTTTTATTTTTGGTTCATTTCCCATCTAGCTAAGGACGATCTGTACCCTTTAACTTTGTTTCAACTCCCATCTAGGAATAAAATGCACATCTCCTATGCATGCTCCAACTACTTAGTCTTTTGGAGTTTCCCTTGTAGGTTACTGGCCCCTAACTTTGGCCCTCCCACATGTAGTAGGTCTGATGTATCTCTCTCTGAGCATGCAATCCTCTCGAATGATCAAATCAATCTTACCGGTATCATTAAGAATGATATTGTTCGGGTTTCATTGGTGGGTGTTTACCAAGATACCCAACTGTCTTGTTATGAGGATTAATAATTCCTCATCATATGTAAGACATCCATATATAATCCTTAACTTATAATATGAGATTCTGTCTAGGGTGGCTCATCTTTGCCTAGTGCCCGTTGTTTGTTTATGTCATACGTTTTCCTTTTAATCCATTTTGTATGTGTTTAATAAGTCTTAGTCATTAGGTGTTAATATCCCTAGTTTGCTGGCAACAATTTGGAGTTTCTATTTGGCTGTCCGATGTCATTGTTAGGTTGGACCTTTTTTAAACTTGTGGCCCCATCTCCAAAGCAGCACCACACTTTTGGCTTAGCATCTTCGATGCGGTCACTATTTGTTGCACTCATTCTTCAAGGATGCTCCTTTGCTCAGTTGATAGGTCATCATCCTTGCGGACAGGGTAAACCTGAGCCGTTTGCCCTTCTTGGGTTTGTCGTGAGCTTGGTGTTCTCGACATTGGTGTTTGGTTCTTCAGTGATGGACATGGATTCAAGTCTTTTGTTGGGCAAAATCCTTTCTATGGTTTGTTTGTTTTTTCTTCTTGTTTCATTAATGTAATCAGTCCCTCTTAATTCATCACGTTCTTTTCAAAAAAAGCTAAAAGCATCACAGTTGCACTCACATCACTTTTTACTTGTATATACTTAAACATTAATTAAAATATCAATTCAAAACATCTTTGTTGAGTTACATTGGATGTGATGATAACTTTAAATTTCAATCATCCACATCGCAAATATCTTGAACTCATATTCTTAATAAAAAAACAAGATAGTAGTAGAATGTCTTGACTCCATGTGGCTTTTGTCTCGTCAGTTTTATACCATTTATCAAAACCACCCATTTTGAGTAGAGATGACAATTTAAATGAATACCTGCTAACGAGATATACTAGTTTGAATAAATAGATGATAACCAAGTGATAGAGATGTGGTGTCAATTTTTCATCCATCATCGGATTCATCATCAATTTTAAAGTGGCGCTTTACATTCATGTGCTCAATAAATTTTTGAAAAAATGGCATGATAATAACACTGATTTAAAACGTTATTCTATTTTATACCATCATGTTTTTGAAATTACACATGATACCATCATGTTTTTATACCATCATCAATTTTAAAGTGGCGTTTTACATTCATGTGCACAAAACCTTTGCTAAATGTATAAACTGTCTAACATTAATTAACCATATGCCAATAAAAAACATGTCTCCTGATGCAATTCGGTCCCGAGTGAAATCTTTAATTTCCACTGTTCCTCGAGTGCACTTCTGACTCCAAGAATGCACACGAGTCAGAAATCCATCGCCATTGACGCTATTTTTTCTTCACGCCATTGCATTCGTTATTAACTACTATTATAATGGATAATATAGATTTGGCAAGGAATTTTACAATATAAAGATGTTGAAGAAACAACACCAACTCATCTAGAAGAGTTAGGGAGGCACCGTCCACTATTTCTGTCACCATTGCTGAATAAGTAGCAAGCATGTCTAAAACATGTGATTGTTGTATATGTAGTAGTTAGCCCCTTATTTGACTACGTAGGAGTTACTGATGAAGAAGCCCTCTATAAATAGGCTTGTACTTCAATGAGTAAAATCATCCTTTCCAAAATCCAAAACACCAACCTTCATCTTGAGAGCTTTAGGTTATCTAATTTCAACAATCTGGTATCAGAGCCAGCAATTATAAAATCTTCTGTTAACTCGATAGCTAGAGCTTCAATACCCCACAAATCTTCTCATAAACTGGCCTGTGTTTCACTCCAGCCTTGAAACACTTCAATCTTGTCTATGGATCTTACTCATGTTGAACGGAGAGTGTATTTTCACTAAATTTAGCAAATCTACCTACCATAGCATTCGGTGGAAAATAGGGAGAAAACACCGACAATGAGAGGACGGAAGAGGTAGAAGGTGGATAGTGAGTATGCGGCTGGTGGACTGAAAACAAAAAAAAAGTTGTGAGAAGGGGCGCATGTGAGTGCAGTCTCCTCGATTAGTCCATGCTCTATGGCCCAAGTCATCAAGTGGAATTAAAGAAAAAGGTGGGCTGCAACTTGCGGGTCATTTTTTTTTGTATTTCCTTGGTTTGGAGCCACGTGAAAATAACAAGAATGTTCTTTTTTCTTAACGGGGACAAAATAGTGAGGTGCTGAGTTTTTTTCTTTTTAAAAAAGGAGGCTGATTTGAGAGTGGAAAAATAGCTAACGCTAAAAAAAGGAAGGAGTATTTTATTAAGTATTTAGATATGGCAGATTTTCAAGTTTCTAGTGGGATTAAAAAACTCAGCAACAACAATTATAATTCTTGGTCTACTTGCATAATGTCATATATGCAAGGACAAGATTTGTGGGAGGTTGTTAATGGCAGTGAAGTAAAGCCACCAACGGGAGAAGATGCGCTAAGAAAATGGAAGATTAAAGCAGGCAAAGCCATGTTCACTCTTAAGATGACCGTTGAAGAAGAAATTCTTGAGCACATTCGAGACGCGCAGACTCCCAAAGACTTGGGATACGTTCGTGGAGTTATTCTCGAAAAAGAATGACATGAAGCTGCAACTCTTAGAAAGTGAGCTATTATCAATTGCAAAACGTGACATGACGATTGCGCAATACTTTCATAAAGTAAAGTCGTTGTGTGGAGAAATTTCTGAGTTGGATCTAGAAGCTCGAATCGGCGATACCTGGATGAAACGAATAATTATCCATGGGTTGAAACTGGAGTTCAGGAGCTTTATTGATGTTATAAGGATGGCAAAATCAACGTCACTTGTGGAATTCGAGAATTTGCTAGTTGGCCAAGAAGCTTTGGCCAAGAAGATGGGAGGACCTCAGTGAAGAAAGAAGAAGAGGCACTCTACGCTAAGAACGGAAAGTGGAATTCCAAGCAGCATGATGATGGTGGATCCAAGAGGAATGGTGACAAAGGGAAGAGTCATCAACGCGCCGGTAGTAGTCGTTGGAAGAAGCGTGGCAATAACCAAAAGTTTGAAGGGAAGTGTTATAACTGTGACAAGATAGGGCACATGGCAAAATATTGCTGGGCCAAGAAGAAGGGTGTGGAAAGCAACACCGCTACTTCGAAAAGTGAAGACGAATGGGATGTGGAGGCCCATTTGCAGTAGATAGATGAAGCAGAACTAACTCTCTCGGCAACAACATCAAATCAAATCGACTATGACAATGATTGGATTGTTGACTAAGTTGCTCGAATCATATGACGGGTAACAAAGAGAAGTTAGAGAGCTTAACAAACTACAAGGGAAGTCGAATTGTGGTGACAGCCAACAACTCAAAATTTCGATAACTCACATCGGGAATACTATAGTGTCCTCTCAATCCGGTGATGCTGAGATGGTATTTCAAAACGTCTACCATGTTCCTGGTATGAAGAAAAATCTCTTTTCAGTATCATAGTTAACATCTGCAGGTCACTCAGACCAGATGATGTGAAGGTATATCGAAACCTTGAGGTCATTGAAAAGCCCATCATGAAGGGGCAGAAGGCAGAGTCAATCTATGTGATGTCAGCAGAGGCTGCATACATAGACAAGACAAGAAGAAACAAGACAACAGATTTGTGGCACATGCGGCTATGCCATGTCAACTACTCCAAGTTAGAAGTGATGATGAAGAGGTTGATGTTAAAGGGGCTTCCTCGACTTGAGGTAAAAACCGATACTGTATGTGCAGGTTGTCAGTATGGAAAAGCACACCAGCTACCATACAAAGAGTCCAGTTATAAAGCAAAAGAGCCACTGGAGTTGGTTCATTGTGACGTGTTCGGTCCGGTTAAGCAAACTTCCATTGGTAGGATGAAGTATATGGCGACTTTCATTGATGATTTCTCGAGGTACGTGTGGATCTACTTCATGAAAGAAAAGTCTCAAGTCTTAGAAAATTCAAAGAGTTCAAGAAGATAGTGGAGTCAGAAGTTGGTAAACGGATTCGTTGTCTACGCACAGATAACAGAGGAGAGTACACCTCACAGGAGTACTTAAGCTTTTTGAAGGACTGCAAAATACGACACCAGTTTACTTGTCCAAACACTTCACAACAAAACGGTGTAGCAAAAGAAAGAATAGGCACCTAGCAGAGATATGTCGAAGTATGATCCATGCAAAAAATGTTTCAGGAAGATTTTGGGCAGAGGCAATGAATACTGCAGCCTTTGTGATTAATAAGCTTCCTCAACAAAGGTTAGCCTTTTTATCACCATTTGAAAAGTTATGGAAGATAAAACCCGTTGTCGGTCATCTTAGAGTGTTCAGATGTGTATGCTATGTATTTGTACCTGATCACTTACATAGTAAGATGGAAAAGAAGGCCATCAAGTGTATCTTTGTAGGATATGACAACAAGGGAAAGGATGGAGGTGTTGTGATCCATCAACTGGGAAGTGTTACACATCTAGGAACGTGGTATTTGATGAGTCTTCTTCGTGTTGATCCTCGGATAATGAAGTGTTACCTAGGGATGAGTTGCAAGATCCACCAAAGACAGATGAACTTGAGGACGGTGGCACTGAAGAAGGCTTAGATCAAAACCCTTGGAGAACTGGTATGCACCAACCACCAGATGAAGAAGGTGATTATGAAGGAGTCACATCACCCAGAAGATCAAGTAGGATCAAGAAGTCAAATCCCAAGTATGCAAACACATCCATTGCTGAAGAAGTAGATGTAAAAGAACCAGAGACATTCGAGGAAGCAAAGATCCAGAGTGGATCAAAGCAATGGAAGAAGAAGTGATTGCACTAGAGCACAATCAGACATGGGAGCTAGTACCCAAGCCAAGAGAGGTGAAGCCTATCTCTTGTAAGTGGGTGTACAAGCTAAAGCGTAACACAAATGGGTCAATCGAAAGATATAAAGCTCGTCTGGTAGCTCAAGGATTTTCTCAGCAGTATGGGTTGGACTATGATGAGACATTTAGTCCAGTTGCAAAACTTACTAGAGTGAGAGTTATACTAGCACTAGCAGCCAGTAAAAAATGGAACTTGTGGCAAATGGATGTCAAGAATGCTTTCTTGCATGGAGAGTTAGATCGAGCAATCTATATGAACCAACCAACAGGATTTTAGAGCCAAGATCATCCTGAGTATGTGTGCAAACTTAGGAAGGTGCTTTACGGCCTAAAGCAAGCACCAAGGGCGTGGTATGGTAAAATTGCTGAATTTCTTACTCATAATGGCTATTTGATGACGTCTGCAGATTCTAGCTTGTTTGTCAAAGTAAAATAAGGAAAAGTAGCTATAGTGCTAGTGTATGTGGATGACTTGATCATCACTGGTGACAATGAAAAAAAAAGTTTCTCAAACTAGAGAAAATATGTCAGTTCGGTTTCAGATGAAAGAACTTGGACAACTGAAGCATTTTTTTGGTCTTGAGATTGATCACACCAAAAGAGGAATCTGTCTTCATCAACTCAAGTATTCCAAAGATTTGTTGAAAAAGTTTGGAATGCTCACTACAAGCCAATCTGAACACCAATTAAGCCAAATGCTAGAATGTGTGCTCATAAAGGGAAAGATTGGAAGATGTCACGATGTATCGACAACTTGTGGGTAGTTTAATCTACTTAACCTTAACACGACCTGATATCTCATTTGCAGTTGGTGTGTTAAGTCGTTATATGCAGAATCCAAATAAACCTTACTTGGAAGCAGCCCGACGAGTTATCAGATACGTGAAGAGTACACTAGGACATGGTATACTTTATAAGAGTGGTGAAGACTGCGAGCTAGTTGGCTACATGTTGACTATGCAGGTGATCCAGACACATGACATTCGACCACTGGCTATGTATTTATGCTTGGATCCGGAGCAGTATCTTGGTGTAGCAAGAGACAACCGACAGTGTCCTTGTCAACTACTGAAGCAGAGTACGAGTACCGAGCACAGCTATGGCAGCTCAAGAAAGCACTTGGTTAATGCAGTTATTAAAGGACTTGTATTAGCCAATCAAGTACAACATCGTGCTATATTGTGACAATCTGTCACGAATACATCTAGCAGAGAATCCAGTCTTCCATGCTAGAACCAATCACGTAGAGGTGCGCTATCATTTCATCAGAGAGAAGTTCTTGCAGGAAGAGATTCAGTTGAAGCACATCAAACTGAGAACAAATGTAGATGTGTTTACAAAAGGTTAGTGGCAACAAGCTCGAAAATTTCTATAATCAATTATGAATAATAAAAAGAAATGAAGCTGATGTTGAGAGGGAGTGTTGAAGAAAACAACATCAGCTCATCTAGAAGAGTTAGAGTGGCACCATCCACTATTTCAGTCACCATTGCTAAAGAAGTAGCAAGCATGTCTAAAACATGTGATTGTTGTATATGTAGTAGAATTAGCCCCTTATTTTGACTACGTAGGAGTTACTGATGAAGAAGCCTCTATAAATAGGCTTGTACTTCAATGAATAAAAATCATCCCTTTCCAAAATCCAAAACACTAACCTTCATCTTGAGAGCTTTTGGTTATCTAATTTCAGCAAAAGACACCGAGAGTTTAATGGAATAAACCTTCAACTTAATGATATATGTGTTTCTAAGTTTTTTTTGGGAAAATTCACAATATACCTCTAAAAAATTTCATGATTCACAATATACCCCGACTTCAAAAACTCCTTCTTCATATACTTCTAAAAAGTTCCATAATTCACTTTATATCTCTAATCCGTGAAGTTAACGACTTTGAATAATTATTATTTTATCCCTGACATTGTAAATGTTTCAATCAAGTTAACAATATGCAATTTTTTATTCAGGGCATTTATGAAATTTACAAAAAATATTTAAAATACTACAAATATAAATAATGACAAAAAATATTAAAAAGTAATAAAATTATAAAATAATAAAATAATAACTTATACAATATATCATAAGCATATATATATGTCAGTTTATAAACAAAACTAATCCAATATAAAATGAGGTAATTAAATTTTATACAACTACCCCATAGATTAGTGGTTTCTACAAAACGATTAAACATATTTAGTACAATATTCTGCATGGTAGATTTTGTCTTTAGATATAATTTTTTGGCTTCTAGATCAATTTAAGTCTTGATGTTAGAGAATCTATTTTATATAATTAATTGTTTACATTCTTTTTTAATGATTAAGCTCTTTGAATTTAGGGTGGTAGTAACATTCTCATGTTATCACTATAATTTATGCTCTTGACATACACAAAAACTTTATACTAAAACTTTTTATATTATTCTTGAACCGGTGAGTTTTATACAAACAAAGAATTTTTTCATCAGATTATCGCCTGATCCAATCATCCATGTATGACAAATGGATGGATAATGAATGATAGGTAATCTAGTTGATGAGTGGATGGTGATGGTTGATGTATCTGGGTGATGGGTGATGTATCTGGGTGATGCTCCACCCGATCCATTGACATCCTAAATTTTGAGTGTATGTGTTCTTGACAATCAAACTACTTTACACTTAGTTATAATATGTTAGGCATACAATTAATCATCTTGACTGGATACAAAATTCAAAACTTAATAAAGATTTTGTTGATGATTTGGTTAACACAAAGAAATCTTATGCTTCAAACATAAAGTTAAGAAAGTTCATTTATGCTTCTTTAACTTCATTCATAAGAGGTAATTTGAGTGGTATTACCCATACCCCCAAGTTTTCTAAAATAGTTTTGGGAAATTACATCCCCTACCAATGTCGTTAGGGAAAATTACACACTCACCCATGAGGTTTCAAAAATTATTTCCTCACCCATATGGTTTCTCCCATTTTACATTAGGCAATTTTTCTAACTTTCATTTAGCTTAATAAAAGATGCTTAAATGCTGTCCACAAAATTTATGACTTTGCATGAATGATACTAAAGTGTTATATCTTGGTTCAATGACAAATCCAAAGTTTTTTAAGCTCAAATATGACCTGTGGAACCTAATGAAAACACGTTCACATATCACATGTTTCATTGGGTCCCACGGGTCACATGTAAGCTTAAAACTTTGGATTTGACATAAGATCAAAATATAACACTTTAGCATCATCCATGTAAAGTTTCATCAATTTCTGACAATGTTTAAGCATCTTTTAAATTGAATAAAAATTAGAAAAGTTGTCGGATGTAAAAAGGGGAAACCACATGGGTGGGAAAAGTAATTTTTGAAACCTCGTTGGTGGATTGTGTAATTTTACCAAACATCATGGGTGGGCCATGTAATTTTACTTTAGTGCGCTAAGAGGTTTATTATTAATCCAAAATTTTGTAGTTAACCCAATCTATCATCACATAAGAATAAGCTAAAAAGAAAATTAAAAGGATTACATGATATATGTCAATACAAAATGACTAGTTTTAATAAGAATATACCTCTCATGTTTGAAATATGAGTGTTATGTATGTAACACACTAAGTAATTACATTTCCACCTATAATTCGCGGTATTATCTACAAATATTTAGTTACTATTAATTCTACTGATATAATCCTATATATCAAAGAAAATGGAAACTCATAGATGCTTGCAAATACCCTAACAAGAATGTGGTAGCTCAGAGCTACAATTGCCATTAGGGTTTAACATGTAAAAACTTTCTGAATCCTTGGACCCGACAACATGTTCAAGAAAGCTCTCATATATACCAACTCTTTAACATCCTCGCCACGCAATCCAGACGTTTACATGTAGAATTAATATTATTTGCAATGGAGAAAGGAATAACACCAACCCCCATAGATACTGTCTTCAGCAGCTCCATGATATTAAGATCTATCGTTGTTGCTTCCCGTAGTGTTCCATACCCAGTTTTCTTGCCATTACAATCACTCCAAACTGGCCCCAGAAGTTTCCTCGGTTTCTGATCCCCCGATGGTCTATTTTCGCACTCCAACAAAATCCTCACCATCCCAGTGCTGAGTTCGCGTTGGATCGCGCTCATCTGAATACCCAACTCTACCAAGGGATGGTAGGCATTTGGAATCTCTGTAAGGAGAAGGTCACCCTCCCTCTTTTGTAACCAAAAAGGGTTCTGTGATTCTTCTCCCAACTGAACCCATACTCCTTGCAAGGAACCCCATGCAGGGTTGGCAAAGGCAACTTGCATGACGGGATTATAATGGGAACGAACGAATATGGATAGAGTGCATTGGCTTTATGTTGTTCTTCTCCTTCTTCCGTGGAGGTTGCACTAGGGTTATTGTTTTTTGCTGTTCAGGTGTCCCTGCTGGGATTGGTCGTCGTTCATATTGTATTCCTGTTGTTGGTTGTGTAGTTGAGGAGATATAAAGTGGATGTGTTTTAGGTAGTGAGTAGTACTCTTCCATTATTGGTTCATCCAAGTTTATTTGATTAGAAGCATTCACAAAATGGGAGACATTAGCTAACAAAGTAGAGAGATCAACTTCAATTGGATAGATAATCGACTTTGCGGTTGTGGGGAGGACACTTTCATACCGGAGTGCTCGATCAAACTTCCCAATAACCGAGTTATGTACGGCTTAGTCAACCGGTCTCAAAAATTTTGGATCCCATTACCTAATTAAGGCTTAAGGAGGAATAGAAAATAGAATATTTACTTTAAACAGAAAATAACCAAATTTAACGACAAACTAATGCTTGGTTGCAGGTGTTTTTTTATAAAAAATTATTTCGAAATACTTAATACTACGATTTATTACGTTCTTATTTGCTTATGTAAAATGTTATAATTGAAACGGTCATAAGAGGACGAGTTCTAAAGAATGTTCCTAAAATAATCTTACTTGATTTCAGATTTAGATTCTTATTTCTCTTCATCTCACTTTTGATCTAGTTTTATAATTAGTCTTGGCAATAACTATTTCCATCTATTTAGATCGATAGGAGAGAGTATATACTTTTTTTATTTTGGAACTTTTTTCTATAACGCTTTTATACCATTAAAATTTCATCATATCAAATCATAGATTTTGATAATGTAACACACTAATTAAATTATACTCTAAATTCATTCTAGTTTAAATCTTAGTTTATGCAAAAGAACTAAAAGTACAATATAAAACAACGGGAAGTTTTTGAACTTTACAAATGTCACAAGAAATGTAACTGTTCGCTGTACAAACAGTTTTGTCAAACTATAGTTGGCTAAAAATTGTACTCGTGTATATTAAAAATTATTATTTATGGAACATAGTCTTAGTTGATTGTAAATGTACTCCCATTATATACAAAGGTACTTTTAGCTCACATACACTATTTAAATATTAGAGGGTCAATTTTTTTAACAATATATACAATATCAATGTTAAATATTTAAAACAACTATAGATGATAAATATTTAAAGGAAACATATATGACATAAATTTTTATATTTTTAGAACCTCCTTATGAATAAACTAAAGATATGTATATATGTAACTTATAAATAATTGAAACTAAATATAATAATAATAATAATAATAATAATAATAATAATAATAATAATAATAATAATATATATAGGGTGATAATTCGCATTCATTGATTTTAAACCTGAGCAAGATCAACATACCAAGCTTGAGTGTAAATAATCGTTATAAATACTAAAACATAAGGCACGATTTTTTTAAAAAAAAAATTAATAACAATAAAAGTGATTTTTAAAATAATTTAATAAAATAAACTAATTTTAAAACAAAATAAATTATATTAAAAAAGTTTTTTAATCAAAAGATTATATGAGTCGGACCTCCTTTAACCTTAATTACTGAATACAAGATACTCTCAAAACATACTATTAATAACTTTCCAAGAGCAACAATACATATGTTTTCTGTTTTTTTCTTCTTGATATTTCACTTTAAACTAATGAAAAACTATTTTAAACAAATAAATATGATAAAATTCCATTAATTTTTTTTCGATAATTCCTGAAACAAAGTAATGAGATGTCGCTCTATTTGTGATGTAATTCAGCTAGCTCTAAAAAAGACAAAAATACTCATGATAATTAATAAATTAGTTTAAAAATTCACAATATGTCACTAGGTGTTTGAAAATTAATTCAAAATATATACTAGATATAGATAATTATAATAATATATTATAAAATATATAACAATTGATTAAAAGTATCACAAAATCTTCGCCCTAAATGTAGGTTTTAGGTTCATTTAAAGACGACAATTTTTTTATTAACTTTTTTCTTATTTTTCTGTAATTATTATAGTAACATGACCCAGCAACAGCTACTAAGAGCTATCTTCAAGCAACCCATCACTCGCCAAACCTTATTAAAACTGTGGTGTCCCCTTATATGGGAGTGTAGTAGTTATTTATGGGTATTTCTCTGCAGTGACGGATCCAGACCTTAAGACTTGGGGTACTTTTTATGAAATAGAAATATGACAAACAAAATATTTTAAAATAGTATTTAATATTTAAATACAATTGCCTATATGTATCTTTATCATTTGAAAATGATACATAATAATATTGCTGTTAATGGACTTAAATATATCTGATTCTATCACCAACAAGTTCATCTTCCATTTAAATATATTTCATGAGTGAAGATGCTTTTCAACTATATTGTATAATAACTGATAAAATCAACCCAAGTTTTGAACATGCACATTTTAAATGTCAAAACATCTGATAAGTGGTGAAATGATGTATTTTTAAGGTCTTTATTTACCTTTATTTCGTGCAACTATTGACTTATTTCACCACTTGATAGAGCATTTCGTTAATATAGTTGAACTCATGCAGTTTTAATTTAAATTTAGGTAAAAGCTCACTTGAGCAATGGTTTTTGGAAGACTCTCAAGACTTTGTAGCTGAGCTTTAATGCCCCGAGGAGTGTGTCAAAGACGAGGGGTCAAACGGGACAATTTCGGTGCAGAATAAGCACTTTTGGTGTGGACCGCCCCAGTGGACGCCCCACAGGGGCGCCGGTTGATTTCGGAAGCTGGAATCGTCTCTGTGTGCGGTCCCGACGGAAATTTGCCCAGAACGATGTTTTAAAGACGGGAAACAGAAGGGGATTTGGCTATTCTTTGCATTCTACTACTACACTTCCACACACATAAGAGAAGAGAAAGACGAGAAGAAGGAGAAAGAAGAGGAAGAAGAGAGAAGGAGAGAGCTCACCTTCTCCAAAGCTTCCAAGCTCCAACAATGGCTTCTTCTTACTCTTTCCAGTTTTTCTTTCCTCTATGCTTGAGTAGTACTCTATTGTGCTTTGGGATGGGTCTTTGAACCCAAACCCTAGAATGTGCTTGTGAATCTTGATTATGCTTTAATATAGTTGTTTCTCTCTTAATTATCACTCAATGTTCTCAAATTGATCTCTTGAGTGCATTTGTGGTGAACCCTATCTACAAATTGGTTTTGAGTTAGGGGTTTGTGACCAAATTGAGAGAGAACTCTTGATTTATGCTCCTAGGATTAGTGAGTATAATTTGGGGCTTTGTTCTAGAACTTGCTTAATGCTACTTAGTGAGTTTAGTCCTAATTGATTTTGAAGGCTAAAATTAACTAAGTAAGAATTAACTCATCTTTGGTTTAGAGTTATTATTATTGTTCTAAAAGACAACTATGCATAAGAAGAGTTGCTAGCATATCTAGGTAGTTTGGGTGATTGCCAATTCCCAAAGTACTTTTCCATCCATCCATTAAACTATCACCTTTAGTTTATTTGTTGTTCTCGCAATTACTCAACCACCACCAATCAAGCTTGCCGCCGGCTAAACCCCAATTTACTGTCTTCATTACAATTACTAAGTACTGAGACTAGGAAGTTAGGACCAATTTCCTGTGTGGACACGACACTTGTTGTACTACACCGATTAGGTGCACTTGCCTATTCCTTGCATTTATTTATATACCTTGTTATATAGTTTTGCACAACAACATCATATTTGGACTACACTATTTAGTTTATCTAACATTTATTATTATTTTTCTCATCTATATATCAATATATCTTCATATTTTTCAAATCCCCCCACAAGCTACAACATAGATCCGCCCTTCGCTGTATTTTGTTTCACATTATTTTAGTAATGTAAGAAATTTCTATTGATTGATTTTAAACTCAGACTCTTGCGACTCTAACATAGTTTCGTAATTTTTCTGATCAATGATAACCCTATAAAATTTGGGAAAATTCATAAGATACCATTGTTTAAGTTTCTAATTCACAAAATACTATTATTTTTTCGTAATTCAGCTTTAAAACATGTTAAACGTTGTCCAAAATTGATAAAACTTTACATGAACGATACTAAAGTGTTATATTTTAGTCCAATATCAAATTTAAAGTTTTCTAAACTCATATGTGACATGTAGGACCCAATGAACATGAATAGTGGTATTTTGTGAATTAGAAACTTAAATAGTGGTATCTTGTAAATTTTCCCTAAAATTTTCTGACAGCTGATAAAGTAAGAACCTTTCTGATCATTTAATAATAAGGTATGACAACGTTAAGACCAATGAGTTAAAAAAAAATCGTACAAAAAGGAGGAGCAGCCATAACAGTGAAACAAAGGAATATGATAATGGTGCTCTGAATGATCCTTCAACCAAGTGCCACATTGTAATCAGATGCTCACTTTCCCTGCTACTGTCACTGTAATATGTAAAACCGTTATCAAGCGTTAACAAGCACAGACAGGGGTAATGTGTAGCCAGTTTTCGATTTCCTCAATTGGGTAAGATAGTTGTCCCAGAAGAACTTAATAATACAGAGAGAGCACCTATTTTCACAACAAAATATGCCTGAAGAATCGGAATGCTTTTGCCGCAAACTACCCACTCCTTTTCCCCCACGCATATACCAAATTCAGGAAATGCGACAAAATTCCTAGTATCCTAGTGCCACAGCTGGGTATGTGAACAAATAGTCACCCAATAGGTGGTATCACATGGGTTTGAATTTAGTCATCTTCTGAATCTGCAACGAACATTCCCAGACATTAGTTAAGCATATGGCCAACACATACAGAACTCAGTTTATGATATGGCATCCTGACCACAAGAAACAATAGAGTTTACCTCAAGACTAAAAGAGAAGTTTATGATAGAGAGTTTACCTGATTATATAGAGTTTACCTGATCTTATATCTTCACCACTTGTCCATTATTGTTAATTGTCTTCGTATCATTGAGCATATTAGAATCCACCAATAAATATGGAAGACAAGAAGCATCAGCAACATGGTGTTGAAGATGTAATACAATGATCTGCTGTAGGGTTCTGAGAGATTCAGGAAATCACGGACCTGATAGCTGGGAAGACCAATTACAAGATAAGCACAGAAGGAGATGATGTATGTACCCATGAGAATGAGATGGTTAAACATTAGCTATATAAGATACTCACCTTGAGGCCCATATCACCCAAAAGGGAAAGAATATAAGCCGCAGAAGTAGCCAAGAGATAGCAAAGAACCCAAACAATACACTAGCTCCGAGCTCATTCTCTGAGTATTTGAAAATCTTAGCACCTTCCATGAAAATATCACTTGCGTCATGCAGGGCAAGTATAATGGAACCGATCCGGAAAAACCTGCAACACCGTACTCCTCATTTATTTCCACAAGAAGAAGTTCATTAAAAAAGATGACAGGGATTTGACTACTTTATAGATAACTCTGGCCAAAACAGAAAAACAAGATTCAGAGGTCCATCACTTAGCCACAACAAAGTAAATATACTACCATATTCTAGATCCACAGCTCCATTTCATTGTTAAATCCAACAAAGTGCGAGCTGTACTTATCTAGTAGTTTCAAGTCAGAGCCATGAAAGACACAGTTACCCATTGCCTGGTAAACCTAAACCACTGGATCTATAACGTACACGCATAACTGCACAGAGTACATGCAAAACCCTATATTCACGTGCTTTATGGATCACACTTCATGAAGGAGGAATATCCAGATTACGCATACGGATTAAGACTGATAAAATTCTAGGATAATGTGAGTTCATCTTAAATTTGAAAGATGATCTTCAGAGATAACACGGAACTAGAAAGACACAATAACAAATTGCAGAATCAGGTTTCAGCAAACATCCTCCAGATAAAGTAGATGCTCTATTTTTCAAAATTTGACATTCAAGGCTCAGTCTGGACTAGCATTCTGAACTTACCATTCCCACTATTCCTCTCTCAAGAAAGGACAGCTGATAGCCAAGAGAACATAATTCCATGGGCAGCTAGTTTCACACTATCCGAACTATGAAATACCAAAACAATCCTCTCACCACAGCATTATATGGGGAAAACATAATACATCCTAGAACAGCTACATAATGCAGGACGGACGGGGCAGCTAAGATGGTTTTCCTCCCACTAGAGAAGTTCATGGATGAACTTGATATATGCAGTTGAGAGCTCTGAAAACCTAAGTTTTGCTTTCAGGCATCAACCATCACTATCACCATGTCAAAGCACCAAACCTACAACGTCAGTTAACCAGCATGAATGGCAGTTTCATTTTCATGTCCCCCTATGAAATCAGCATATGCTATCCGCACTTGCATACTAATTGGACAACCTGTATTTGAGGACTGAGGCATAGGTGCATCAAGAAAACAATGGCAACTTAACTTTTCATGGTCTGCTAGCAACAATTACATTTTCATCAGTTCTGGATCACCGAGCTTACTTACTTTCCTATCAGGGGAACCTAATCAACTGCAATAATAACAATTGACATCCTCACCGTAAGGCAGCCTACAATGTAGATCTGAATACTGGACCATCCAATGAAACTGAATTATCATTATATCAATATTCTAATATTGACCCAAAATCAGTATCTAGGCCTTGATTTCTTATCGCACAACCATTTACACGTTAGTGTCCAATACTTACAAAGGCATGGCCTAAAATCCACCGAGAGTACGTACTCAACCAAAAAAAGAAAGGAAAAATATTCACGCTCATGATGTAAAAGAAATCATTTAAGGCAATAAAAAAGGGGGGTGTTTCTGATAGTGGCAATATTAGTACAATACCTCTAATAGCACTAGACAAAGATTCCTACGCACCATGGACATTCATCCCAGTTGATAGCAAAAAACTTATTATACCGTGAAACTAAGAACACTTGTGCTACAGAATAATAAACCTAAATTGGCAAGTATTTCCATGAAAACAAAAACAACAATAAAAACAGTGTCTAATTGCAGTAAAAACAAACCATTACAATTGGGGCCCCATTGGGAATGGTTAATTGGGCATTTTAAAATCAATGTGATAATCGGCTTGATGACTATTGCTAAGCCAAGAGCTCAATATACCTTACTGATACACATGGATGTGTTTGTTTCAATGTAACTGGGTGGATATAAATCATTTTCATGACCCATCTTTTTTTTGGTCACACCATGGAAATGAAGTCAGTTTCCAACTTGTGATGAAAAGAGTTATATTCCAAAACTCACTTAACCATCCTAGACTAAATGCTTACTTCCATCTCGTAGCTAACCCTTAGTTGATCTCATGTTCAACTCGTTGTTTGTTAATCTTAGGGATTTAGATTTCAACGACTCGTTAATAGTGTGTATTGTTGCTACGATAATAATACTTGTCACATGGAAGTTTTGCTCACAATTTGTTTACGTATTGTCGGTTGCATGCATGTGGAGATAACGTTATGTGTGCGCATGCATGTAATCTAAACATTTTGTTATACAAAATAATTTACGTAGTTTACTTATGAACATACACGGACATTTACATATATACGAGCACGCACGTATTATAGCTGTTATGTGTTATCGTTTACGCACCTTTGTACGCGCATGTAGATGCTATGCGCTTGTATATGTGTGTAACGTTATTGTCATTATATTCGCGTTTTACATGTAATTGTATGATCTCCTTACATGACTTATTTACCATATCATACCCTTATACCATATTGTAAATCCTTATGATATGATTTATGGAATCCCTTTTTATAATAAAGTTTTCAGCCATGCATTATATATTTCCAATATCCTCCAACTTAACCCATTATTTATGTAAATGCTTATAATGCATATTGTTCCTTAATAACTCCCTTATAATATGTTCTTCCATATCTTAATATAATGTCACATTATATCATCCAAAACTTTATATTATATTATGTCCATGTTTCAAAGATTCCCAAACCGCCCTTGTATTTTTTTTGGTATTATAATCTCTACCCCACATAATTTGATTATTTATAAAACCAACCCATATATTATAACTACTACATTCTAACCTTATTAATTTATAATCTAAGGTTTTCCAACATTATCACATACATGTTTTATGTATATAATCCTGAACAGTACCAATATTTATCGGAAATCCTTATACCACTCCCACATGTTTTGTTTATTTACAAAACCACCCCATATTCCATCCTTATTATATTATTAACCTTATTATTTATAATCTAAGATATCCCAATCTTAATAATATACATATATATATACTTATGAATAACCCCCTAGATTATTCAAATTTAGTTGTTCCCCCCCACATCTTCCTCATAATTACACTATAACCCCTTAATTTTATAAACCTTCATTTAATTATTTAAAACCTTATATTATGCACCTTAATTATTTAAAACCAAAAACCTCATTTTAAACCCAAAACATTCCAAAATTACCAGTTGACCCCTAAGGTTTATAAATTCTGTTTTATACCGAATGTTACGGTAATTAAGCTTTATACCCATAAATTTTATAATTGTTACACTTTAATACCTAAACCATATATTATAATCTATAATTAAGTTATATCATTAACTAAATCCCAAAATTTCTCTAAAATTCCCAACAACCCCAAAGGTTCCAATATTCACATTTTGATAATTATAATTTCGGTAATTACATATATTCCCCTAATCTTTTTATAATTATTGTTTTTGACTTAATATTTCTTCAAGTGCCCAGTATAACTATTCTTCTCATTTTAATTTGGTTAAACCTCACTTGTGGTCAATGTTGACCACCTAAATTATCCCTTTGACCAGATTTATTTTTATTTACGAAAGTACCCCAATTGATTCTCTATTTTTACAATTAACCCCTAATTTTATGAAAATTACATTTTACCTTTATAATCTTCCTAAAATTAATTTCTCTCGGCCTTAATTACACCTGTGTTCTATATATATCTTATTTATTATGTTTTTGACCCCACGTGCAATTTATTTATTCACTTAGACATTTATAAGGTTTTAAATTTACTTAAGCCATATTATAAGCTTATAAATATACCAAGTTTTTCTAGTGTATGTCCAAGTAGTTATATTTGCTAAAGTCATAATCTTTGCACCAGAAAATTATACACCCTTTTTAAATCAACCTAAAAACTTATTAATAACTATTTAAAGCTCAAAATATACAAAATAACATAGCCTAATTCCATGGCCTTAAAAATAGCCTAACAATAAATTTTTTTTAAGTGACATTAAATGTCCTCAAAATTTTGTTATAGTTACGGTTTTGCAGCAGTTTATATACCTATCCTATTTAAATTATTTCCCTTCATTATTTACATAAAAAAAATAGATTTTAATAAGCCATTATTATTCAGTTTCACAAATCAAATTTTCAGCCCTTAATCTTCTCCACATATTTAGGACTTAACAACCCCAAAACTCACATGTACTCTCGGTTCCTTGTGGATTTAATGTTTAACGCTATTGAATCATCCCCTTTCATTTTTAGTTTAAAATTTTGACTTTATCAAGTCATTGGCACTTAAGTTTATTTACTAAACATATACTAACATTTTTCCCACACTTGATTCAGATTTAAACAACACATTTACGTATATCTATTTTCTGTCTGATTAAGTTACCCAAGCAATAAACATTATGAAACTGAAAAGGTTATTAGAACCATTACCTTAATATGATCACCAGAAAATCTCACCAGCCACGCTTTAATCTCCCCTGCTATATATATACACAATCGTAGGTTAGATTTTTGTATTTAAATTTTCCTTAAACATAATGTAGTTCTTAAGGCCTTTAATGGACAATTTACCCTTCTATGATTGACTTTTCCTTCTTGGAGTGTGATTCACACGTTTCCTTTGGGTGAGCAAGGACCCATGCGGTCAATATTTGTACAGAAAATAGATTAAGTTAATGCCACACTTAAGTAATAAATTTAAGGAGTTCGAAATATAGTTTCTGGAAGCATTTACCTTGCTAATCCGATGAAGGTTTCAGCCTAAATTTCGGTCACCTACTGCAGGAAATATAGTCTCAGTTTTGAGCAGAAAAACCAGAGGGAAAACAATGTTTAGATAGCCTAGGATTGTCGGTTCCTACCTCACTTACAGCTCCTCTTGGTGTTCTCCTGGTGTAGTTCTTTGGCTTGAGGAAGGAGCTGGTAACAGCTACTATACGTGAGTTCTACACCTTGGAATGTGGAAGGAGATGGTGAAGAAGAGTACTGAAACAAGAGGATGGAAGTGGCTGTAGGATCGAAAGGGAACAGAGGAAAAAGAGTGTAGTTTACCTTTGTTTCGGCAGCCCTTTTCCTTGTTGTTTTGTGCCGGAAGTGGGAAGCTCAAGCAGGAGAAGATTACTGCATCAGAGGAGAGGAGATTGGGTAGTCCTCTGTAACAAAAAAAATGGAGGAATCTGGTGAAGAGTTTCCCATGCTCAGAAAACCGAAACAAGAAGGTAAGGAGATGGTGTTTTTATCTTGACTCTTGTGGTTCTCCCTTTTGTTACTGAGCAAGAATGAGAAGGGAATAGGTGGAGAGTGCTCGCTGGAATGACCAGCGAATGGTTTTAGTAGTCCCTGGAATTAACAACCCATCACGTCCTGGCACAGTCGGTAGTTTAGCCCTCCATCTGCTAGTTCACCGGGCATGGTACGTTGAGCAATAACGAAATGGAAGGCATAATAATTCGACAGCAAAGTTCAAAGCCAGGTTTCTATTTCAGAAGCCAATGTTTCACTTACCCTTATAGAAGATCAAAACTAGCGACCAGAAGATTCGAGTGTTCGTATGATTTTTTTCCCAGAGGAGATGTGTTTTGAGCTTCCTATGAGTATGGACTTGCTTGACCTCCTTTTTTTGTGGCAGAGTTAGAAGGCGTGAATGTTCTGGAGGTTGAGGTTTCAACTAAGAAGACAAGATAGAGTGCTCAAGCAACAGAGAAAACAGGGGATTTGTGTTTGTGTCTGCTGTAACCGAGAATGCACTGGCATTTTTTTTAACGTGTTTTTGCTACTGCCAGTAAAGGAGAAGGCTGGGATGGTGTGAGAAGTAGAAGAGCAGTGTTGGAAGGAAAATAAAGGTGAAGGATGAGGAGGGAAGAAATCTCTTACCCAGCTTTCTGTTTTTCTCCACTGCTGTTGTGTTGTTCTACTGGCGGTGGGCAGAAAAGAAGAAAAAGAAGGGAAGGGCTGGTACTATACTGTTTCATGAGACTAGAGAAGAGGAAGAAGTTGCAGGCTGGAGTGATCGAAGGCAATGGTTTGTCCTAGGCTGGAGGAAACCCTAGGAGGATGGAAAAAAGTAATGAAAGTAAGTATTGAATTGTACTATATTATTAATTTAAGTTTCTAATGAGGCATTTGTATTTCTTTTGCTTAGATAGTGATAGGCTGGGTAGAGGATGATGGGGGAGTTTTGAAATTTTATTAGTTAATAGTGTACATCTAAAGTACCTATATTGTAACACCCCTCTCTTACATCACAGTAATAAATAATCACTCACGGAACAGAAATAAATGCGTCTCCACAGCGGAAGAAATGACAGTAATAAAACTCACATGGTGTTACTTGTCATCTCTCACCCATACGAGTTGATGTAGCAATACAACAACTTAACAAAATGAAAACATAAGGACACAACCCGCGGTGACAACGAGATAACCGCCTACACATCCATCTAAGTCCCAAAGCAACGTCTACAGTGAGTGTTTAGTTATACTCCAAACTACTTTACAGCCGACATCAGTAAAACGACCTTAATACATATCGAGGTACAAACGGTAATTTCAAAATCCAAAACATCCTAACTACTACCGGCCCCGCACTCCGGCTTCGTCCGCGATCAACAACCTACATAAAGCATAAAGGCTCGGCGATAAACGCTGAGTATGCCGAGTCTGGAACCCTAATGGTCATTAAGTCGTATTAACCGTCTTTTTTATTTGGTTCGTTACATGCAACACACGGTTTACGAGTATGGCGGGAAACTGTAAAACATAATTAAACAGCAACATCATCACAGGTATACACAAAACAGCAGCACATCGTACAATACAATACATCGATAAATCACATGCTATTCTTATTTCACATCATCACGTATCACAACGCTCGGCCCCCCGGGCCCTCACATATCGTTTGATTTGGTTAGCACTGTCGGGAGTCAGTTAGGACAACCCGAAATATATTCCTTGGACAGTAGTCCCACGTACACACAAGGTGCTCACTGCCCTGATCATCCGAAGACTCCGGGACTATTTCACTTTGCCTTTGTGAAGGCATCCATTTAGGTGGCCAAGGCCTGGTGCCAACGGTAGCACACTCTGCCTGACGATCTATCTAGGTTCGTTCAGGATTAACTAGGGAAACCCGACACAGGTTAACCCAAGAGATCTCTACGCGCGACCAGCAGCCGGTGACTGTCTGGATTAAGATACACATCACTTTCATTTACAATCCACTGTTAACCTCGTTAGTTAGTAATCCGTTACAGTTTTATATATGAGAACATCACTTATTTGTTGGTTGCCCTGTGGTCTTACGCATGCCTAGAATGATTTAGGTAGTATTTATGTTTGAGTCGAAGCTCTAGAGATCGACAATGCCGTGTCCCGTTCCTAAGTGTTTTACTTAGGTTATAACTACATACTTGTAATACTTAGTGTATTAGGTCAGGCAACGGTAATCACATCCACCAACTCGTATATGTTAGTTTTATATATAGCCGATCTATAGTCGACATAGTATTAGTCCCGTAGAACGTTCGGGCATAAATAAATAATGCGGTAAACATCCATATCATCACACATAGTCATACATGTTAAACAAATCTGAGCCCGAGGAATTCCTCAGGACATCTCGGATCGCAAACTCCTTTACATACCGTACACCGTGTCTAGGTTCGCGCAGTGCAGACCACTAAAGCTTTCGAGTGCGCACGTCGGAAGGGCGATCTAGAAATACAAGGAACGCTAAGCGTCAATCCACATGACAGTATAATTCGGTATTTCCGAATAACGTTTGAAATCCAGTACTACGCCCCGCGTTTTACAATTGTTACTAGTTAAATATCGTTATTTTAAAAACTCCTTACTCGTCGTGTGAGTTAACATTCGGTTTACATTAGAGTATGAAACCTGCGTTATACACTTGTAGTACTTCACTCGGGATTTATTTATCATACCAAAGTCATATAATAACCTTAATATTTATGTCATTGTAAACTATAGTTTATATCTTTATTCTTGACATGTGTTTATATATATGTATGCGTTTAATATGACAG
The DNA here is from genome assembly GCA_023374045.1 of Limonium bicolor. Classification (NCBI taxonomy): domain Eukaryota; kingdom Viridiplantae; phylum Streptophyta; class Magnoliopsida; order Caryophyllales; family Plumbaginaceae; genus Limonium; species Limonium bicolor. Next base: position 436,205,027 of record CM041777.1, read on the forward strand.
TTTTAATAAACTATATTCTTGACCACATATATTATTTTGAGTTACATTTGGTTCATGATGTTATATAGTATGATGTTTGTATGTCATTAGACTTATAACATATGGTTTTGGTAGTTTTATGGTGTACCGAGAATGGTATACACATTTGGTACAGTTGAGCCCTTTATTATATAATTCTCCTTAATCCTCATAACTTGTAACATGTTGTAAGTATCTAAGTTTATGACATCAGAACCTTGTAGCAAAATGTAACCCAAGGTTTGACAACATCTTGCTCTAGTTACCGGTATTATGTATATATATCTGATTTCATTCCTTTCAAATCCCATTCTCCCTCAAAATCACCATTCCACCACATTCATACATAGATTATAAAACCTGAAATTGTATTACATCTTAACCCCCTCTGTAACATAATTATACAGAAGGGACATACATTATCGGTATCTGAACAACAACCTATATATCTACCCTTCCTAATTCTTGTTTCTAGTTTGTCCAAGTGCGGTTTAAATCTTCCTCACTGTATCTACCTAACTATCTATGGTGTTATTGATGTTTTAACCCAAGATTGAATCACTAAAACATTCACCTAGCCCCTGCACTTAATTGCACAGAGACCGGCCCTAGTGAAAGTCTGAACCCAGAAATCAGAAGCAGTCCTCACAGGAAACTGAGACAAAACTGAAATACTACAGTTGTTGTTTCTTTTCTTTCTCTCTTGTTTTTTTTTGTTTCTTACTAATCTGGTTCTTCAGGTTTCTTTTCCCCCACATCATCTAGCTTCCAAGTTAGGTGTCTTAATGTAACTCTATCCTCAATGGAAATCACAGCAACATTGCTAACCTCACTGTTTCATCCCAAAAACTGAAACTGATACATAACTGATTCATCTTCTTCTGTTTCTTTTTCTTTGTTCAGAATTTGACTTTCGATTTTTCCCCTAATCTTCTTACCTAGTTAGTAAGTGAATTATCAAGGTTTTAAGCCCTTGAACCACCCAATGAAATCCCCTTAGACATTCTGCAACATAGTTATACAGAAACCAGATTCTTGAAACTGCAACTAGAACAAAAACGGATACATGCTCTTATTGTTTCTCTGTCTGTTCTTAAACCGAGCTACATTTTTTTCCTAAGCCTTACCCACTGAGTAATGTTTTATCGAGGTTTTAAATTAAGAAGAAACCCAATCAATTTTGCTGGTGCCCACTAAAACTTGGGTTACCCAGAACTCAAGTACCGAAATCAGAACTGCAGAACAGAAATCTGCAACATATGCACTTTCTCTTCCATTTTTTTTCCTCTGTTAGTTCACATGTTTGATTCCCAAGTCTTTCCAAATTGTTGACCCAGTTAATTAAATGTGCTATCGAGCTTCTAACCCAAACCAAACCCAAAACAACCTTGTTACAGACGTAGAAATAGTCAGACACTAAACTGGTAAGAAACTGAACTGAAACAAAAATTGTAATCTGAACTTGGTGTTTCTTTACTCCTCTGATTTGCCTTTCTTGCTTACTCATTTAACCTCCATTCCTTTCCCAATTGCTTATCCCATTAGCTAAATGTATTATGTAAGTTTTAAACCCAAATAACTCAAAACAATGTTGTTATTACTTCTGGAAATTTTACTTTACAGAAACTGCTATATTATGGAAACTGAAAGAACTGGTTTCTGTATTTCTTCCTCAATCTCTTTTCTTTACTCATGAATTGACATTTCGATTTCCCTCCAACCTTCTTACTCCGTTAGTTAAGTGCTTGAACTAGGTTCCAACCCCCAAAGCAAATCCAAGTCAATCTGTTACAGCACTTAGATGGTTAATTACTAAAGTGAAAGAAACGAAAAAAACTGAAGCTTGGAAACTGATTTCTCCTCTCTTGTATTTTGCAGTTGGTTCTCGACTCTAGTCTCTAGTTTCCCCTAGGTTGCTTAGCTATCTAGTTAAGTATCTTAGCACAGTTTTCTTTTCTCAAAACAGATTCACCCACCACATTGTTTAAGCTCCTGAAAGGTTGTTATATAGAAAAGTCAGAATTGCAGAAATTGAATTCTAAACTGATAAGTTCTCTTATCTGTTTCCTTTCTATTTTCTACACTTCAGTCCCGACCTACTAACTGGTTTCCACTTCTGCCTAGATATTCAATTGTGTCTTAAGTTTATAGATTTACCAAGGCAACTTTGCTGGTGTTACTGAAATATTGATACTGGAACCGAAATTTCCAGAAACAGAAACTAGTACTTGTATTTTCCTTCTTCTTGTTTCATGGTTATGCAACAGGTTGGGTTTTAATTTCCTCAAGATGTTCTTACCCTTACTTAGGTGTGTTAGAAACGGTTTAGGTTCATTAACACACAACATCTCGGTTATACAAAACTCAGAAACAGACCCACAATGGTACACACAATGCCTCTGAAATCCTTTATACAGAACTAGGAAGTTCAGAAACTGAAAAACTGAGGCTGTTTGTTACAGTTTTTTTAGTATGTTGACTCATTCTCCTAGTTTGTCTAGCCATCTAATTAAGTGTGTTTTTAAGTCTAAATTTCGAAACAAACTCACAACAGCATGGGTTAGCTACCGAAGTTGTAACAGAGACATGAGTTATATCAGAAGCATCTGTTTCTGTCTTTTAAGCTGCTAGTTGAGTGTTTTTTTTTCTTTGCTTCGATTAAGTACTCAACTAGAGATAACTCACCACTTAAGCTTCCTAGTTGTTTTCCCCTGGTTGATGCTTGGCGCACATGGGACTTACAGCACCTTGGTCACTTTGATGACACTGGAAAAGATTGCTCAAGGGTTAAAACTGTGATAACTCAAGGAAAGGACATGGCTGGATCAAACTGAGATAAGCATGGCCTGTACCTTGTTCTTTTTTTTCTCCACCGAGAATGGTACAGCAAGGGAGATTAGCTTGGTCTTGCTTCTTCACCAAGCTGAGTCCTACCCACTGGTTTATTATGTGAAGAAGACAGGAAAGAAAAGAGTTCAGGATCAACTAAAGCTATTACCGGTAAACAAGGAAGGAGAGCAATGTTTAAGGATCACCGAAATGATTAAGGAAGAAGGCTATGCTCTTGGGTCTTTTCTTCCTCCTCAATCTGGGTATACTCCTCTGATTTTTCCACGTAAAGAGAGTAAGGAATGGAGTTTAGTAGCAGCTGAGGTTATTACCGAAAATGAAGGAAGGAGACTATGCTAGTTACTGCAGATTTACCTTGGAAAGTCGCCTAACCTGCTTCCTCTTCTTCTTCCAGTTCCCACCGAAGTTTCCCCTTGCTTTCCACCAACTCAGCTCAGTTTGTTACATCATTGAGCAGCAACCGTGGTAGTGGAGTGTTGGTTCCTGGTGAAAGAAGTCGCAAGGATGGTGCTGGGTTTCCGACTGAAGAGAGGAGGCTCGTGAGGTTACCGGTTCTGTGTGTGTGCCCAGATCAAGTTTGCATGTCGAGAGAATTGAGGAGGTTGAGTATATTTATCAGTGAATGCCCATACTAGCGGGATGGAGGGGTGTCGGGTGTAAGCTTTCGAGACATGCATCAGTATGGGGGAAGAACGATACACAACAGAGGGGTATTTTAGTTCTGCCGGTGGTTTAAACATGGAGCTCAGTGGCAGTTAGGTAGTAACGTAGTGTCTCAGTGTGGAATAAGTGAGTAGCCTTGTTACTTGTTTTAATTCGTTGCAGTCTATTACCGAATTCGAGCACAGCTTAACCGTTAAGGCTTCGGGAAAGGTACGAAAGGTCTCGGGTTTGAATCCCAGCTAGAGCATGTTTGCTCCTTTTTTTTGTTTCAGCCTTATTTATGCCTATTTCTTGTATATATGCGACTGTATTTACATGTCGCGTTATTAATTATACCTATATACGGGTACGACTATTTTATTTGTCGTGTTTTAGTTATATATACAACGTTATAATCTTGTAACGTTGTGTACATGTACATATATTTCGTATGTACATAAGTGCGTGTCCGTATTAATATTAAATTGTTTGTTTGTTCGCAAGTTATTACACGCTCATAATAACATAATACGTTCTCCTTGATTTAAATCTTACGCCATAAGGTTTTACATGCTTGATCGTTTATACCTTAATGTAGTTAATTATATATTTAAATAGCGTTTAATTATTTAGGTATATTTCAGTCTACCCCCCTTAAAGAGACTTCGTCCCGTTGTCTTTCTCGAGTGATTTATAACAACTACCCATATAGCCATGGTGCACATCTATCTGATGTGATGGTATCTAAGCGATACAGTATGAACTGAATTCATAAAGGAGCACACACACACACCACACACCACACACACACACAACACCACACACACAACACACACACACACACACACACACACCACACACACCACACACACACACCACACACACACACACACACACACACACACCCCACACACACACACACACAACACACACACACACACACCACACACCACACACACCACACACACACACACCACCACACCACCACACCCCACACACACACACACACACCACACACACACACACACACACACACACAATCACACCACACACACACACCACACACACACAACACACCCACACAACAACACACACACACCACACACAACACCACACACACCACACACCAACAACACACACAACACACCAGCACCACACACAAACAACACACACCACACCACACAACACACAACACACACACACACACCACACACACACACAACCACCACACACACACACACACACACACACAACACACACACCCACACACACAACACACACACACACATACTTCGGGCTTAACTTGCCCTTTTGTCCAAAACGAAAGATGCCCTTCATAGGTGACACTCTGAGGAAGACTTGGTCATCGACTGCGAACTCGAGATCTCTCCGTCGGACGTCTGCATATGACTTCTGTCTATCTTGGGCATCTTTCATATTTCTACGGATCTGTAGGACATCCTCTTTCACCTGCTCTAAGTACTCGGGTCCTAGGAATGTGTTCTCGCTAGTCTCGTCCCAGCAAAGAGGCGTCCTACATGGTCTACCATATAAAGCTTGGAATGGTGGCATCTGGATCGATGCGTGGTAGCTGTTGTTGTAGGCAAACTCTATCAGATGTAACCGATCAATCCAACTCTCCTGAAAATCTAGGGCGCATGCTCGGAGCATGTCCTCCAATGTCTGGATGGTCCTCTCACTCTGACCATCCGTTTGCGGGTGAAAGGCGGTACTTAGCTTCAGCTTGGTACCCAAAGCCTCCTGAACTTGCCCCCAAAACCGTGATAGGAATCAAGGGTCTCTATCTGACACAATTGTCTTTGGCACGCCATGGTGTCTGATGATTTCTCTCTGGAAAAGGTCCGCTAGCTTGGGAACTTTCCAAGTGTCTTTGATCGGGATAAACTTAGCCACTTTCGACAATCTGTCGATGATCACCCAAATAGTGTTCGCACCTCCCTTAGTCGGTGGGAGGCCGACAACAAAATCCATGGATAGGTCCTCGAACTTCTAGTACGGAATGGGCATAGGCTGCACCAAACCTCCTGGTCTCCTGTGCTCAACTTGACTTTCTGACAAGTCAAGCAGTGGGTAACAAACTCTGTTACATCCTTTTTCATACCACTCCACCAAAAGTGAGTCTTCAGATCTTTGTACATCTTCGATGATCCCGGGTGGATAGACAAGGAAGAACAATGAGCTTCACTAAGTATCTTCTCTTTCAACTCTGGGCTGGACTCTGGGATGCACAATCTGCCATTCAGTCTGATCAGTCCATCATCACTGAGTCTGAAATCATATTTCTGCCTCTCGAATATGTCGTCAACTAACTGCTGTCCTGATGGTCTGTATGTACTGGTCGCTCTCCTAAGCACAGCATACTTCTTCGACTAGGCTACTGTTTGCTGACATGGCATGTAAGGAGTGAGCTCTCCGGCTCAGGGCATCGGCTACTATGTTTGCCTTCCCCTCCTTGTACTTGAGGTCGATGTTGTAGTCTTTCAAGAACTCGACCCATCGCCTCTGCCTCATGTTCAGATCTTTCTGGGTGAATAGATACTGAAGGCTTTTGTGATCAGAGTATATCGTCACTGTCACACCATACAAGTAATGTCTCCATATCTTCAAAGCAAAAACCACTGCTCCCAACTCCAAATCATGTGTCGGGTAGTTCTCCTCATGTTTCGTCAGCTGTCGGGAGGCGTAGGCTACGACCTTCCCATGCTGCATGAGTACACACCCCAGCCCCGTACCTGAGGCATCACAGTACACTTCGAACCCGTCGGTTCCTTCAGGAATGGTGCGTACGGGAGCCGATGTCAGAAGGTCCTTCAGTGTTTGAAAGGAACGCTCGCAATCTACAGTCCACACAAACTGAGTGTCCTTTTTCATCAAATTAGTCATAGGCTTGGCTACTTTGGAGAAGTTTTTCACAAAACCCTGTAGTATCCAGCCAACCCCAAAAAACTGCGGATATCGGTCACTGTCTTCGGTCTCAGCCAGCTCTTGACTGCCTCTATCTTCGCAGGGTCGACAGATATGCCGCTGGCTGAAATGATGTGCCCTAAGAATGCCACGCTATCTAGCCAAAACTCACACTTTGAGAGCTTGGCGTATAGCTGGTTCTCTCTCTCATAATCTATAGAACTCGCCTAAGGTGTGCTTCGTGGTCTTCCTTAGTCTTAGAGTATATTAAGATGTCGTCGATGAATACTACTACTGATGAGTCGAGCTGCTCTCTGAACAGACAGTTCATGAGATCCATGAATACTGCAGGTGCATTTGACAATCCAAACGGCATCACGGTAAACTCGTAGTGACCGTAGCGTGTCCGGAATGCTGTCTTCTTTATGTCTCTCTCAGCAATGCGAATCTGATGGTAGCCTGATCTCAGTCGATCTTGGAGAACACTGCTGCGCCTCTGAGCTGATCAAACAAGTCATCGATGCGTGAAAGAGGGTATTTGTTTTTGACTGAAACGACATTTAACTCCCTGTAGTCGATGCAGAGTCTCATACTCCCATCTTTCTTCTTGACAAACAACACTGGCGTTCCCCATGGAGATACGCTCGGTCTGATAAAGCCCTTGTCCAGTAGGTCTTCTAACTGAACCTTCAACTCTTTCATTTATGCAGGCGCCATTCGGTAGGGTGCCTTGGCAATAGGCCCCGTGCCCGGCATAAGGTCAATGGCGAACTCCACCTCTCGCACTGGTGGCATGCCTGGTAACTCCTCAGGAAACAGATCAGGGAATTCGGATACCACTAGTATATCCAAATCCATCTGCTCCTCTTGCCTCGTATCGTGGACATAACAATATATATGGTGTGTCCCTTCCTCACTTCTTTCATCAAGGTCAAGGTATATACAATTTTGATGGTGGATTCCTTCGGCACACTTCGGTAGGAAATAACCTTGCCCCCGGGCTTCTGAGTAACAGTCGGTGCTCGGCACAATGTATCCGGCCCTTGTGTCTCTGCAGCCAATCCATACCGATGATGACGTCGAAACCCAACCCTTTGAATTCGGTCAAGTCGACGGGGAAAATCTCGTCCCGTATAACAATTTGCAAGTCGCAGTATGTCCCGTGCATCGCACTCTCTCCCTGGATGGTAACGTGACGGTGAAATCGGAGAGGTGCTCTGGGGTCAGTCCCAACTTCTTTGCAAAGGAAGAGGAAACGAAGGAGTGAGACGCCCCTGAGTCAAATAGGACTGATGCATCGATGCCATTCACAGGGAAAGTACCTGTAGCATTTCGGGTTAAATTAACACGTGGCTATAGAGGTTATATTTATTAGTTTGTCTGGTTCCTAGCCTTACCAGTGATGACGTTGCCAATCTCTTTGGCTTGTGCCGCATTCAGAATGTTGAGGTTTGCTCCTTTCTCAGATTCATGGCCTGGATTCACGAGTCGTATAAGGATAAGACTGATAACAATTGTACGAAAGAACTTCGAAACTCCACTTTTATTTATTTCACAAATCATTACATTATATTTTGCATACAAAGCTAGTAGCTTACAACATTACATCAATACTCTCTTAAAGTCAAATTTAAACGCCCCAGTTTGATGTGGGTATTGTTTACTAAAGCTGGTGGTGCGGTGTTTAACTTAATCCGCTTGATTCCGTGATACACTAATCTCGAATCTCCACCGAATACCAAAACATCTCCAGATCTGAGGACTAGCTTCTTAGCTAAATCCATTCTCTTCTGGTCGCCATACAAGAATTCTGCTTCATCCCCAATGGAGAACGACACTACGGGAATACCCTTTGCAATGGACTCAGGTGTCTCATCCCGGTCCTGGTGTAATCCCAGTCGCCCATTTTGTTCGTAGAAGTTTACAACACAAACGTCAGCATCAATGCCGGGTACTGGTTCGTCTTCAAGCTGTTGTGCGGTCTCCACCGCCTTTCGTGCTAAGGTCTTGAATCTCTCGGGTATCCTAGGTACTCTCGCCCCGTCTAGTTTCCTTACTTCCTGGTATGTCCTAGTCTGTGGATCCCAATCCCTACCTAGGCACATCATGTGTAGCCTCATCTTTGAACCGCTCGTAAAACCCAGAATGTAAAACCCATCTAGTTCTCTACCCAAGGCTCTACACTCTTCTATGATGTTGGTTTGCTCGTCTAAGGTTAGGAATTCTCTAAGCAGGATCATGCCTGGTCGGATGACTTGACTATTCTCTCTTGGATGTTCCCGTCTTTCGGCTACGGGTCTTGGCAATCTCGGACTCGTAGATGGGGGTAGCAAATGTCGAAACTACCTAAGATGTGGAAGTTTTCCTAAGATAAGTTACTTCTAAAATCAGTATACACACATAGCTCATGCTTCAAAGCGTTTAACACACATCATGGTTCATACAATAACAGTCGGGTATTAGAATTACCTGTAGTGCGCTAGGCTCCCGCCTCAGCGCCTGAGGTTCCCGCTGAATTAAGGGTGGCGCGTCCCTGGTCGACTCCTTTTCCCTTCTGAAAACGCATGTCGGTGGACGTCTGGCCCCCTTGGCCACCTCGTGACGCTCCTGACCCTCCAGCAGTGGGCTTCTGAGCAGTCTTCGTCCCCTGGTAATTCCGGCCATCGGGTTGGAGTAGCATTCAAAGTCGCGGTGCCCCATCTTCCTGCAGTAACGACATTCTACCTTGTTGCCACTGCAGTCCACGCCTGGGTGATCCTTCCCACAGCGCTTACAGTAGTAATGGCGTGGGGTCTACCGGTGTCTGTTGCAACCGTAATTTAGGTTAACACGAGTCATGTACAGTATTAGGATTAACGAATAGTTTGACAACTAAAATTATGAGGAGGGTATTCTCACCCCTAAGAGGTGTCGATCTGAGTGGCTGGGCATCAATGGGTGGGCCGGTCAGTCTTGGTACGGAATCTTTCCCCTTGAAACCCTGCTGACTCTGCTGCCCCTGTTGCCCCTGCTTTCCCTTCTTTTTGAAGAAGCCTCTGTCAAACAGATTTGGGGTCAGCACACACGATAATCAGTTAATGAATAAATCAACAATTAAAATATTTCCTTACTTTCCCTTCTTTGAGCCCTCACCTCGGTTCACTACCCCGTCCTCAGACTCCTTCTCAGACTTCTTCCTTTTCTTCTGGCCCAGAGTCTCATCCCGAGTCTGGAGCATCAGCTCCGTCCTCGAGGCAGCATCATAACATTCCTGGAATTTAAACTGGTGATTATTCACACATTCACTGTAACTGGATATGTAGAACATTAATAAGAATTAACGGTGTTTAGATTTTACCTGAATGGTAGTATAGAGAGTGGCGCCCATGGCTGCCTGGATACGAAATAGAAGACCCCCCGGAATTTCTCGACCTTAACGGTCTCAGAGTAGTCGACTCTGGGGATGAAGTCAAGAAGACCGATAAAACGAGCATAGTACTCGTCTACGGACAGACTCCCCTGGGTCAGCGTCTCAACTCCCGACGCTTCTTCTGCTTGAGGTGAGCGGGATAGTAATTCCCTCGCAGGATCTCCACGAACATAGCCCATGAGAAGTCGAGTGTCGCTAAGTGCTGGTCCTTCACAAGTCTCCACCAGGTACTGGCCGCGTCCTTCAAGTTGAATGCAGCAATCGTAACTTTCTGATCCCCTGGCACTCGCAAGGCCTCGAAGACTTCTCATGCTCCACGATGTAGCGCTCCAAGGCAATGGGGTTCGGCTCCCCTGAGTAGGTCGTGGTCGTCTCAGACACCGCCTTTAGCCAATTCGTCTCACGGGGCTGTGGTGGGTGGGGTATAGCTCCTCCAATTTGGGTAAGTATAGCAGCAACTGCTTCATTAACGCCTGGGATACCGGTGTCGCCACCGGCCCCTCTGCCGGCTCCGCGGCTCTCTAGGTCTACCAGCCATCTGTTGTACAGACTGTCGTATTATAATTCGGTAAATATACCATGAACACACACAGAGGATATTGAGTTGCCATAGAGGTTTAATAAGTACACGCGTAATGCGTAATTTTAGCTTAAGTTCACCTAATAAGTCGTTTTGTACCTCATAGACGTATCCCGGGTTTCCCAAATCCTAGGCTCACTGTTTAATTCCTAGTATCTCATCATCAGAGCGGTACTCTGCTCTGATACCACTTTTGTAACACCCTCTCATTAATGACGTAATAATCACTCACGAGAACAGAAAATAAATGCATCTCACAGAGAAAGAAATGACAGTAATAAAACTCACATGGGTGTTACTTGCCATCCCTCGCCCATACGAGTGATGTAGCAATACAACAACTTAACAAAATGGAAACATAAGGATACAACCCGCGGTGACAACGAGATACCGCCTACACATCCATCTAAGTCCCAAAAGCAACGTCTACAGTGAGCGTTTAGTTATACTCCAAACTACTTACAGCCGATCAGTAAAATGACCTTAATACATATTGAGGTACAAACGGTAATTTTCAAAATCCAAACCATCCTAACTACACCCTGCCCCGCACTTCGGCTTCGTCCCGTCGATCAAAGCCGCGATCAACAACCTGCATAAAGCCATAAAGGCTCAGCGATAAACGCTGAGTATGCCGAGTCTGGACCCTAATGGTCAATTAAGTCGTATTAACCGTCTTTTTATTAGGTTCGTTACATGCAACACCGGTTTACAGAGTATAGCGGGAAACTGTAAAACATTATTAAACATGCAACAATCATCACAGGTATACACAGAACAACAACATATCGTACAATACAATAGCATTGATAAATCACACGCTGTTCTTAGTTTCACATCATCACGTATCACAACGCTCGGCCCCCCGGGCCCTCACATATCGTTTGATTTGGTTAGCATTGTCGGGAGTCAGTTAGGACAACCCGAAAATATATTCACTTGGACAGTAGTCCCACGTACACACACGGTGCTCACTGCCCTGATCATCTGAAAACTCCGGGACTATTTCACTTTGCCTTTGTGAAGGCGTCCATTTAGGTGGCCAAGGGCCTGGTGCCAACGGTAGCACACTCCGCCTGACAATCTATCTAGGTTCGTTCAGGATTAACTAGGGAAAACCCGACACAGGTTAACCCAAGAGATCTCTACGAGCGACCAGCAGCCGGTGACTGTCTGGATTAAGGTACACATCACTTTCATTCACACTCCACTGTTAACCTCGTTAGTTAGTAATTCAGTTACAGTTTTTATATATGGAGAACATCACTTATTTGTTGGCTGCCCTGTGGGTCTTATGCATGCCTAGAATGATTCTAGGTAGTATTTATGTTTGAGTCGAAGCTCTAGAGACCGACAATGTTGTGTCCCGTTCCTAAGTGTTTACTTAGGTTATAACTACATACAATAAATACTTGGTGTATTAGGTCAGGCAACGGTAATCACAGTCACATAACTCGTATATGTAGTTTTATATAAGCCGATCTATAGTCGACATAGTATTAGTCCCGTAGGACGTTCGTGCATAAATAAATAATGCGGTAAACACATATCCATCACACATAGTCATACATGTTATCAAACAAATCCGAGCCCGAGGAATTCCTCAGGACATCTCGGATCAAACTCCTTTACATACCGTACACCGTGTCTAGGTTCGCGCAGTGCAGACCACTAAAGCTTTCGAGCGCGCACGTCGGAAGGGCAATCTAGAAATACAAGGAACGCTAAGCGTCAATCCACATGACAGTATAATTCGGTATTTCTGAATAACGTTTGAAATCTCAGTACTACGCCCCCGGATTTTACAATTGTTACTAGTTAAAATACCGTTATTTAAAAAACCCCTTACTCGTCATGTGAGTTAACATTCGGTTTACATTAGAGTATGAAACCTTACGTTATACACTTGTGGTACTTCACTCGGGATTTATTTATCATACCAAAGTCATATACTAACCTTAATATTTTATGTCATTGTAAACTATAGTTTATATCTTTATTCTTGACATGTGTTATATATATGTATGCGTTTAATATGACAGTTTTAATAAACTATATCTTGACCACATAATATTATTTTGAGTTACATTTGGTTCATGATGTTATATAGTATGATGTTTGTATGTCATTAGACTTATAACATATGGTTTTGGTAGTTTTATGTGTGTACCGAGAATGGTATACACATTTGGTACAGTTGAGCCCTTTATTACATAATTCTCCTTAATCCTCATAACTTGTAACATGTTGTAAGTATCTAAGTTTATGACATCAGAACCTTGTAGCAAAATGTAACCCAAGGTTTGACAACATCTTGCTCTAGTTACCGGTATTATGTATATATATCTGATTCCATTCCTTTCAAATCCCATTCTCCCTCAAAATCACCATTCCACCACATTCATCATAGATTATAAAACCTGAAACTGTATTACATCTTAACCCCCTCTATAACACAATTATACAGAAGGGACATACATTATCGGTATCTGAACAACAACCTCTATATCCCTTCCTAATTCTTGTTTCTAGTTAGTCCAAGTGTTGTTTAAATCTTCCTCACTGTATCTACCTAACTATCTGTGGTGTTATTGATGTTTTAACCCAAGATTGAATCACTAAAACATTCACCTAGCCCCTGCACTTAATTGCACAGAGACCGACCCTAGTGAAAGTCTGAACCCCAGAAATCAGAAAGCAGTCCTCACAGGAAACTGAGACAAAACAGAAATACTACAGTTGCTGTTTCTTTTCTTTCTCTCTTGTTTTTTTTTTGTTTCTTGCTAATCTGGTTCTTCAGGTTTCTTTTCCCCACATCATCTAGCTTCCTAGTTAGGTGTCTTAATGTAACTCTATCCTCAAAGGAAATCACAGCAACATTGCTAACCTCACTGTTTCATCCCAAAAACTAAAACTGATACATAACTGATTCATCTTCTTCTGTTTCTTTTCTTTGTTCAGGAATCTGACTTTCGTTTTTCCCCCAATCTTCTTACTTAGTTAGTAAGTGAATTATCAAGGTTTTAAGCCCTTGATCCACCCAATGAAATCCCCTTAGACATTCTGCAACATAGTTATACAGAAACCAGATTCTTGAAACTGCAACTAGAACAGAAACGGATACATGCTCTTATTGTTTTCTCTGTATGTTCCTTAAACTGAGCTACATTTTTTTCCTAATACTTTACCCACTGAGTAATGTTTTACCGAGGTTTTAGACTTAAGAATAAACTGAAACTTGGGTTTACCGAAATCAGAACTGCAGAACAGAAATCTGCAACATATGCACTTTCTCTTCCATTTCTTTTCCCTCTGTTAGTTCACATGTTTGATTCCCAAGTCTTTCCAAATTGTAGACCCAGTTAATTAAATGTGCTATCGAGCTTCTAACCCAAACCAAACCCAAAACAACCTTGTTACAGACGTAGAAATAGTCAGACACTAAACTGGTAAGAAACTGAACTGAAACAAAATTGTAATCTGAACTTGGTGTTTCTTTACTCCTCTGATTTGCCTTTCTTGCTTACTCATTTAACCTCCATTCCTTTCCCAATTGCTTATCCCATTAGCTAAATGTATTATGTAAGTTTTAAACCCAAAGATAACTCAAAACAATGTTGTTATTACTTCTGGAAATTTTACTTTACAGAAACTGCTATATTATGGAAACTGAAAGAACCGGTTTCTGTATTTCTTCCTCAATCTCTTTTCTTTACTCATGAATTGACATTTCGATTTCCCTCCAACCTTCTTACTCCGTTAGTTAAGTGCTTGAACTAGGTTCCAACCCCCAAAGCAAATCCAAGTCAATCTGTTACAGCACTTAGATGGTTAATTACTAAAGTGAAAGAAACGAAAAAAAACTGAAGCTTGGAAACTAATTTCTCCTCTCTTGTATTTTGCAGTTGGTTCTCGACTCTAGTCTCTAGTTTCCCCTAGGTTGCTTAGCTATCTAGTTAAGTATCTTAGCACAGTTTTCTTTTCTCAAAACAGATTCACCACCACATTGTTTAAGCTCCTGAAAGGTTGTTATACAGAAAAGTCAGAATTGCAGAAATTGAATTCTAAACTGATAAGTTCTCTTATCTGTTTCCTTTCTATTTTCTACACTTCAGTCCCGACCTACTAACTGGTTTCCACTTCTGCCTAGATATTCAATTGTGTCTTAAGTTTATAGATTTACCAAGGCAACTTTGCTAGTGTTACTGAAATATTGATACTGGAACCGAAATTTCCAGAAACAGAAACTAGTACTTGTATTTTCCTTCTTCTTGTTTCATGGTTATGCAACAGGTTGGGTTTTAATTTCCTCAAGATGTTCTTACCCTTACTTAGGTGTGTTAGAAACGGTTTAGGTTCATTAACACACAACATCTCGGTTATACAAAACTCAGAAACAGACCCACAATGGTACACACAATGCCTCTGAAATCCTTTATACAGAACTAGGAAGTTCAGAAACTGAAAAACTGAGGCTGTTTGTTACAGTTTGTTTTAGTATGTCGACTCATTCTCCTAGTTTGTCTAGCCATCTAATTAAGTGTGTTTTTAAGTCTAAATTTCGAAACAAACTCACAACAGCATGGGTTAGCTACCGAAGTTGTAACAGAGACAGGAGTTATATCAGAAGCATCTGTTTCTGTCTTTTAAGTTGCTAGTTGAGTGTTTTTTTTTCTTTGCTTCGATTAAGTACTCAGCTAGAGATAACTCACCACTTAAGCTTCCTAGTTGTTTTCCCCTGGTTGATGCTTGGCGCACATGGGACTTACAGCACCTTGGTCACTTTGATGACACTGGAAAAGATTGCTCAAGGGTTAAAACTGTGATAACTCAAGGAAAGGACATGGCTGGATCAAACTGAGATAAGCATGGCCTGTACCTTGTTCTTTTTTTTCTCCACCGAGAATGGTACAGCAAGGGAGATTAGCTTGGTCTTGCTTCTTCACCAAGCTGAGTCCTACCCACTGGTTTATTATGTGAAGAAGACAGGAAAGAAAAGAGTTCAGGATCAACTAAAGCTATTACCGGTAAACAAGGAAGGAGAGCAATGTTTAAGGCTCACCGAAATGATTAAGGAAGAAGGCTATGCTCTTGGGTCTTTTCTTCCTCCTCAATCTGGGTATACTCCTCTGATTTTTCCACGTAAAGAGAGTAAGGAATGGAGTTTAGTAGCAGCTGAGGTTATTACCGAAAATGAAGGAAGGAGACTATGCTAGTTTACTGCAGATTTACCTTGGAAAGTCGCCTAACCTGCTTCCTCTTCTTCTTCCAGTTCCCACCGAAGTTTCCCCTTGCTTTTCACCAACTCAGCTCAGTTTGTTACATCATTGAGCATCAACCGTGGTAGTGGAGTGTTGGTTCCTGGTGAAAGAAGTCAAGGATGGATGGTGCTGGGTTTCCGACTGAAGAGAGGAGGCTCGTGAGGTTACCGGTTCTGTGTGTGTGCCCAGATCAAGTTTGCATGTCGAGAGAATTGAGGAGGTTGAGTATATTTATTAGTGAATGCCCATACTAGCGGGATGGAGGGGTGTCGGGTGTAAGCTTTCGAGACATGCATCAGTATGGGGGAAGAACGACACAACAGAGGGGTATTTTAGTTCTGCCGGTGGTTTAAACATGGAGCTCAGTGGCAGTTAGGTAGTAACGTAGTGTCTCAGTGTGGAATAAGTGAGTAGCCTTGTTACTTGTTTTAATTCGTTGCAATCTATTACTGAATTCGAGCACAGCTCAACCGGTTAAGGCTTTGGGAAAGGTACGAAAGGTCTTGGGTTCGAATCTGGCTAGAGCATGTTTGCTCCTTTTTTTGTTTCAGCCTTATTTATGCCTATTTCTTGTATATATGCGACTGTATTTACATGTCGCGTTATTAATTATACCTATATACGGGTACGACTATTTTATTTGTCGTGTTTTAGTTATATATACAACGTTATAATCTTGTAACATTGTGTATATGTACATATATATTCGTATGTACATAAGTGCGTGTCCGTTATTAATATTAAACTGTTCGTTTGTTCGCAAGTTATTACACGCTCATAATAACATAATACGTTCTCCTTGATTTAAATCTTACACCATAAGGTTTTACATGCTTGACCGTTTATACCTTAATGTCGTTAATTATATATTTAAATAACGTTTAATTATTTAGGGATATTTCATATATACTTACACGTGACTATATTAATATGTTTCATTGTGACTTATATTGTTTTTGATTTTAAGATGCATATACATGAGTATATGTTGTATTTGTGATTATCTAGACTATATAAAGTGTTTATATAATTATTGAGTGATATTAGCGGTATTTAACACATGTACTAATATGTTACATGTGATGTTAATTTTTTTTGGAGTTAATTCCTCCTTAATAATATCTTCCTTTAATTAGAGATTAGAGTATAATTTTTTTAATGTCCATTTGGACTATATATTTTTATACCATGATATTATAACAATTATTGTTCATGATTTAATTTAATCCTTATTAATCAAGATAGTAATTATTCGGGGTATTTCAATTAGTGATGAAACTATTATAAAATATTTGCAGGCAATGAAGCCCCGTAGAGTAAAATTGTACTAGATGATGATATTATCTTTAAATTTGAGTTATATTTATGAATACAAGTTTTTTTCAATAATAATAGTGACCCCATATACTTCAAATCCCGGCTCCGCCCTGCCTGTCCACTAATATGTTGCAAGCATACTGTTAATATCCTTTACAAGGGATATGGGGAGTTTAACAAAACTCATGGCGTATGAAGGAATGGCCTTTAACACAGCTTTAATTAGTACCCCCTCCCAGCCTGAGACGCTTTATGTGACCAACTCTGAATATTTTTAGGCACCCTATCCCTTATGTATTCGAACAACTTAACCCTACTACCACCCATTTTGCTTGGAAACCCCAAAATATAACCCAAAATCAGGCACTTCCCTAGCCTCTATAAGATCTAATATATCATGACGCAACATCTCAGGAACTCCATGCGAGAAGACAATTCCAGACTTCTGCAAGTTAATACTCTACCCAGAAGCCTTAGTAAAGTCCAACAAAATATTATTCAAAGCATGAGCATTAGCAGAACTGGCCTCACCATATAAGACACAATCATCCGTGAAAAGAACATTAGCTATGCCTGAGTTAAGTCGATGAACCCAAAGTCCCTTATAGATACCAACCTCAGTAGCTAACCTTAAGCTGGAAGCCAACACTTCCATAAAACAGATGAAAAGATAAGGGGAGAGGGGGTCACCCTACCTAATACCACGCTTAGGATACAAAAATATCCCTGGAAAACCATTAATCAACACAACCATGGATACAGTAGTAATGCATTTCCGTACCAGAGAAACCCATCTAGGATGAAAGCCCATCCGAGTAAGAACCACTAAGACAAAGCTCCACTCTACCCTATCAAAAGCCTTGGACATGTCAATTTTATAAGCAAAAGAACCACAGCATGAGGTAGTAGAGCATTCATTAAGTGCATCAACTCATGGCTATAACTACCTCATCAATTATGTGTCGACCTCCAACAAAAGCAGTTTGACTATCCCATATAACCAATGGCATAACATCCCTGGCCCTATTAACTAAAACCTTAGAGACCATCCTATAGATTTGTATTAAATAAGGAAATTGGCCTGAAATCAGTTTTTATCTTACAAGCCCCCTTAACCTTAGGCACTAGCACAATGTGGGTATGATTAACATTAGGAGGTAAAGCATCAGAATTAAGGAAAGAAAGAAAGTGTCAAAGAAATCATTATGGATAATATCCCTATAGGATTTCAGGAGCCTTGCTGGGGTGCATCCCTTTCAGAGCATGAACAACTTCCTCTCTAGAATATGGAGGTGACATGGCCAAAGTAATATCAGAAGGTATTCTATTTTCACGCATGCATGCAAGTGATAGTTAGTAACAGGGGAAGTAGAAGAAAATAGATCCTGGAAATAGCCACGGGCCACTGATTCAATACCATCCTAGTTTGTAAAACCTACACCATCAACCCCACAATGGTAATGAATTGTATTTTTCCTAGACCGTGAACGAAAACAGTTGAAAAAAATATTTGAAGTTACGATCACCAACAAAATGCCATGATTGACTAGAACGTTGATGCCAACGCATTTCCTGCTTGTAAAGAAGTAGATCATGATGTTTTGAGAGTTCAAGCCATACCTGTAAATTAGCATTAGTGGGTGGGCATGAAGCAACACGATGCAGATCTGCCTTAGCCGAGAGAGAGCATGACACTCCTTCTTCAGATTAGCTCTGACCTATTCCTGAAGCTTCATACCACAAACTTCTACCTTACACAAATAGCCTTTGGAGGACAGACTGGTGTCACCCCAAACTTCATGGATTTTGCACGATACTTTGAATCATTCGCCAAACAATTTAAAATTTGAAAGGCTTAGCACCCCGACGAATAGGAGGAAGCAACTTGTTTAATAGGATGGTGATCCGACCTACTCCACCTCAAGTGATAGTTCCTCACATGGTGAAAAGCCCACAGCCAATCATCATTACAAACAAATTGATTAAGGTGGCACTTAGTGTTCCATGGCCCCCGATGTCCATTAGTGTAGGTGAAAGGGCTCCTGACATAGCCTAAATCATAAAGCCCACAATCAAGCAAACAACTCCGAAAAGCTTGCATGTTAAACCTGGTTCGGATCCTCCACCCCCGTTGCTCATAACTGTACATAATCTCATTGAAGCCCCCCCCCCCCAAACTAACCATGCACCCTCCCAGAACTCAGTTAACTCCCGCAACAAACTCCAAGTCCGCCAACTATCCATACTACCGGCCAACCATACACCCTGGTAACGCGCCACTGAAAACCGCCCCCCGATAATACAATCTACATGGTGCGTAGACAAACTTAGCAAAGAGACATCCACCGAGGATTTTCCAGAAGAATGCCACACCACTACTCCTACCAATACTATCACCCGCCACCCAACGTCTACGATAAACCCGCATCTACCAACCCACCACTGAATCTCCAGACGAGAAAGTTTAGTTTCTGAAAAAAAAACAAACATAGGTGGATGCTCCCGGACTAAGTCCAGAACCCAGCGAACTGCACAGGGGCCACCCAACCCCGATAGTTTGCAACCAAAATTGACATTGTTCTAGGCGGCCTTGGGCCTCCGCCAAGGTTGCCTCTAGTGTAGATGTAGAAGTAGAACTGCTCTTGTCACGCTTCAAAGCCTTCTCCTGCCCCAACTGCTCAAGGCACTCCTCCAAGGAAGAGTCAAACACCACAACATCCATCTTTCTCTTACGAGTAGAGGTTGGTGAAAAAGCTAAGGATTTTGTTCTCATTCCGCGGTCGCGCTAAACCAAGACGATAGGCTCAAGAGGAATCTCCCCCTCCTCTAGCATTTATGTAGCCTCGTCCATCTTAAACACAACACCCTGTTATTAAATAAGTTAACACCATCTCCCACAACCTCCTTAACTTCAACAACTGCAGCTGCCTCGCCAGGCTTAGCTTTCTGGTCAACAACCATCACATGCGACTCCTACCTCACATGTTCAGCCGAGCCAAAACCTCCAGCCCAGAGCCATAACCTATAAGGAAGCTCACCAGATGGAGAATCACCATGATGAAGGCACTCGTGGGAATGATGGGTGAACCCGCAATAAAAGTAGAGGCTCGGTAGATGCTCATAAGTGATTGGAAGAAGGGATTGCTTACCCCCAATAGTAATAGAAACCACTCGGAGAAGTGGTTTCGTGACATTAATTAAAAGTTTCAGCCTCATATAGCCACTGCTAAGCCTTCGATCTTGATCCAGATAGTGTAGAAACTGGTCAATCCTGTCACTAATCCTCCTTGCAAAGTCCTTCGTCATAAACCAAAAAGGAACATCATGGGCGCACACCCAAAAGGGAGTCCACTGGGACGTGTGCTCCTTTGGGGCCTTAGAGTGATTGGTCTGCGAGAGAACCAACAAGTAACCATCAAACGTCCATGGTCCTCCCCCATAGACACTTTATATTATAACCTCTCTTGGTTGTTAAACTCAAATAGGAAAAGACCATAACCCAAGTTACGAATCTTCAAGTCTTCCTCAGACTACCACACTTTCCCTAAGGTACGTTTCATCGCCTTTACATCCAATCCGCAGGCAATAAAGAGCTTCCTTATCAAACAACATTGTAAAGGCAATGTTGACGAAGCTTCTAAAAGATCACTAACCTCCATGGAATCTTCTTCGGCTGTGGTAAGTGTCATATCGTTATATTTCGGTAGAAGTTCATTAAAACTAGGCGCTAGATCAGCCATGCAAAGGTGAAGGCAAGAAGATAAACGAGAAGCAGGGAAAAAGACAATTGAAAAGCAGACAAGAGGAAGATGATTGAAAGAAAGGTAGGAAATTGAAGTTAAAAGGGTGTATTTGTATTGGAACAAACAGGTGAGATAAGCTCAGATGAGTAACCCAAGAAAAAAATCTTACTGCATAAATATTTGCATGCGCAAAAGGAGAAGAGAAGATAGTAGAGGCGGGAAAACATACGGGTGTCACCATATCTTAAGAAAGAGACACGAGATAGACCCAGGGCAGTAGCACTACAATCATTTTCATGAACAAAATCAAAATTGAAAGGAGACACCGAGAGGATTGAGAAAACAGACTGGGGTAAAGGGGAAAGCCAGGAGACAGCCGTCACTGAGAATTGCTTGTATGCGTGCATGGTAGACCTGAAAGGAGCAATCATGGGCACCACCAATATGCAAAGGAAGAGATGCAAAACCTGAAGGGGAAGCTTCCACACACAAGGCACCCACCGAAGGGTGAAAGAGAGTTGTTTTTAAATGCGACTTGTTGTGTGCATTATCAATAAAAAATGAGATCATGAACAACTATGTAATGAATTTAGCACTTGCTAATGTTTTAGTACATGTTTCACACAATATACTCAACCTCTGTCTTGGCCTTAGTGCTGTACAAATATGGAGCATTAAACGTGTCTGCATAATCTTACCGGTTCGACATATTATTAGTGAGAGTAATGCATCCAGCATAACTTACGCATAGATTACACCATCCTTACCAGTTATTTTAATAAGAGTTACCTGGAATCAGTAAGAGGATAGAGGAACTCTAGGTATCAAACTAGCTTTATCTATTCTTTAATTGTAACAGTTCCAAGATTTCCACCATAGTCTTCCATTTGGCTCCACACAATAAAATTTGAATCTTACCTGCACTAATGCTCAACCAGACATGGCATAGTAAGAACAAATCATCAATGAAGCTCAATGTAACTAGTGCATAATTTCTAATAGTGGGGATATAATTTGATACATGTAGCTTGTTACACTTGTTAGCATTTTGCTTAGTCAATACACAAACACAAAAGAAATAGTAGACAACAGGTCAGTGCCCTTTCTTCCTAGAAAAAATCTTGAATATTTCCATCTATGATCAACAAATGCTAAAGGTAGAGTAACAAGTATTTTTTATCCCCAAGACCCCTCATTACATGCAAAAAGCATCTAGTCAATTGTGTCGCAGGCCTTGAGAAAATTAAATATTCAAGGTACAACATGGAACAATCTTCTTCTCTAATAGGTCTATGTGATTTCTTGACACGAAATGACATTATGAATTAGACAAAAATAACACTACACCAATATTGCTTTGTTTTGGTAATTTTTAGATTACCATTTAGTGCAATAATATGTTACACCTAAAAGTTACAACAAATGGAGCAATGTTATAGTGCACTACTTGACCATAGCAAAAGGTGCTTATGCCATTGGATAAATAAAAAAGGATTAAACAGGGCAAAGTAAAATTATGCTCTAATAGAGGGAGTATCTATTGGTGCATTTTAAAGTTCGCACTAATTAATGATTTCTAATAGTGTATCTTTGATCTATCGCACCAATAGTGCATCAGCTTTTTATTCAATACAGACCATTAATCGGTGCAAAATATTGGCTCGCACTAACAGACCTATGCACTATTTCCATTTTGCTCTATTAGTAAAGAAATTCTATAGGTGCAACCTTTATCTCGCACTATTTGGTGTTATCAAATAGTGCATACTCATAGAATCGCACCATTAGTTTATAATATATATATATATATATATAGGTGCAAAAGTATAGGCTGCTTTAATAGAGATAATAAATTAGTGCATCTTTCAGATTTGCACTAATTGATACCATCAAATAGGACACTTTCTTGTCTTTGCACCATCAGTAAATCTCTATGTTGAAAATTTGGCACTAACACCCACTGCTGAAAACATTTGAGAATCGGTAAAATACTCTAACCTACTCACGACCATCTTCTTTCTTGCGGTATCTTCATCTTTTCACTCACTCATGATCGTCTTTTTTACTTCACTCATGGTCATCGTCTTCCTCGAGCACCAGGCTGAAGACATGGATGAAAACAATACGATATTTAGGATTGTATCTAGGTGTAGCCAGGTGTACGCTTATAGCTTGTATCCTAGGACTATATTTCATGTAATTGTTTTAACTGGTTTTATATAAAACCGGTTCAGTCACATACATATAGTCGTACAGGAACCCAGACTATATAACTTTCGCGTGTACTCATATACAGCGCATAACCATTGTATTACATTCTCTGATCAATAATAAACACAATTTCATTATTGCGATATTGCAAGACTTAACATGGTATCAGAGCACTGTCTCTCCCCCAAACAAAGAAACAATGAGCGAACTCACAGGCAAGAAACTAGGAGACGCCACCGGCAACCCTAGCCTCATAATCGATTCTGGCGATCCCCTCTATGTCACAAATACAGAGCAAACTGGGCAACCTCTTGCTCAGAAATTTTCTGGAGAAGGATTCTTGGGCTGGAAGTGGTCGATGCAGGAAGCCCTAACAGCCAAGAACAAAATCGGGTTCATCGATGGGTCGATTACTCAACCAGAGACCACCGACACTCTTCGTTTTGCAGCCTGGAAACGCGCAAGATCGTTGGTTGTTACCTGGTTGATTTCATCCCTCTCACCCAACATTGGCCGCAGTGTCATGTATACCAGTGACCCAAAGCAAATTTGGGACTGGCTGTGTAAAAGGTTCGAAAAGAAAAATCTCGCGACTCTTCACCATCTCAAAATTCAAATCGCCGGCTTGAAGCAAGGACAAGACTCAATCACGGATTATTTTATGAAATCGCGTGAGATATGGGCACAATATGAACTAGCGCAGCCAGTCGATGATTGTTCATGCTGCTCTTCCTGTAAGTCAAGCGAGAATCAGAAGAAACTGCGCGCGCAAGAAGAAACCATTCACTTCTTGATGGGATTGGCTAAACCCTATGCTCAACTTCGCGCACAAATTTTGGCGATGGAGCAGATTCCTACCCTAGAAGATATATTCGCTCTCATAATCCAGGAGGAGCAAACCAGAGAGAGTGTAGATTCGCGAGAAGACTCAGAGTAGTCCGTCGCTCTTGCTATCAAAGGAGGTCCCAATTACGACATCGGGAGGCAGAAGACCAACGGCGGTGGTTCGAATTTCAAGACTCAAGGCAAAAGGACCACCACTGTCGTCACTACGGCGCCAGGTTGATATATAAATTCATTGTTGAATTTAGTGAAACTGCTCTATAAACAGAAGATTGACTAAAATTTTCAATTGGTCCATTCTGTCAGCTTTTGTAGAGATAGTAGTTGAGTGATGTTGGACAAAATGGTTCGATGTAAAAGCATCAATACACTTAAATAAAGTACTTGTAGATCTTCCTTTTGCTTCTAAAAGGACTGCATTTTAGAACTTTGGAAGACTTATAGTAGTTTATGAATGGTTAAAAAACAATTATGTTTTCATTTATGTTCCGCAACAATAATACTTGGCAATGATGATGAGGAGGACAAAGGAGATGCAATGATCAAGTTTATCTCTCATAAAAAACCATCAAGAAGTGAAAGCAACCAGCAAGCACTTGTCAATTTAAGTACATATATGCTTCTATAAGTAGTAGACACCCTATGTATCAGACACCAAATCCTAATCAAGCTAGCATAAGTAACATTGTTTATTAAAAATTGTATGACAGATGCAAATGTTTTTTAAACCTTAAGGGTTTATACAATTGTTTAAAATAATAAATAATATATTTGAATTATCTTTTGTAATTTCCATATTTGTTAATATATTTGGTTGTAGGAATCTTTATATAGAAATATTAATTGATAATATAATTGGATTATTAATTTAAATATATAATCATGGTTAAATTAATTTTTTTCCAAAAAAGAAGATCAATTAGGGCATCTATTTTTGCCCCAAATATAGCATCAAATAGAGCAAGAAATTGTAATTGCACTACATATTGAAGAGCATCGAATTAGGGCAATACATTTGTTTTGCTCCTGTTGTTCAACATCTAATAGTGCATATTTTTAATATTTCCCTATTTGTGCTATAGATGGGTGTTATACTTTCGAATCATGTGGGGCAATATACTTGGTGCACCATTTGTTCTTCACCAAATGAGGCAAGATTTTTCTGTCGCACTATTTGTTAAGTATAAAACAGTGTAATTACTAAAATTCTGCTCTAATAGTTATATACAAATAGTGCAACCTTCCAGAATCGCACTATTAGTTAGCCATCAAATGGTGAATCTGTTATTGGCACACTGTTTGTAGAGTATTTCATCAATTGGTACAACATTTATTGCACTAATAGGGTATCATAAATAGGGCAAGCCTAAATTTACACCAAAGAGGTTACGGTAGCGAATCAATTAGTACATCCTGGGTGCAATATTAATCTTGCACCAAATATACTGCTAGAGCAAAATTCCAATCTATTAGTGCAACTTTTGTTACCCCAATTGAGCTTTATGTTGTACTACATATAAGGCACCAAGGGGCTAGACATAATACAACCAGGTCAGTAGTATATATATATAAGGGGGGTTTGCAAAACGTCCCTACCCCTCAACTTTCAGCAACATGAATTGATGTAGGCCGAATTAACTACGGTCAGATTCTCCATCTTAGGATGAGAATGACTGCAGTAGCATTCACCCGTGTTGCAACGCTTTCATGTCTAATTTATTCAATCAAATCTAAATATCTTTGCTAAATATTTTTTGTTGATTATTTTAATTTGAAATATAAACATTACTGTGTTTAATACGCGGATGTAATATGGTATATTAGATGCATAATAAAATGATAAGTTTTCTAATTCCATGTGATCATAACATCAAGTTTTCTAAAAATATCATGATAACATACATCTCCAACGTAGGCAAATATATAAGAGTAAAATTAATTTGCAGGTTTATCACTGAAATAGTTTCATTTTGAAAATATAAACATGGTTTAAATATTATGCCAAATAATTCATGATGCAAACTGGCTATCTGACGCTCTCATGGATGAAAATAAGATCTGATTGAACGTTTTGAAAAAACTAATTCAAGCATTTGTATATATAGTGATGGCTATTCACCAACTGATTGCTATTGGTGACGAACTAAAGTTGCAGTTTGTAAACTATATCATCCTTGAACCTAATATTGAATAGAATATGTTTGTTACAGAACCTCCAGTTCAGACCTGTGCTCAAGCTTGTTGACTTAGAGCAAGGGGAATCGATGTTATAGCTTCTAATTCTAGCTAGGTTGATGCGGTATATTTCTCTGCTGGATGTTACTGATTTAAGTTCCTCAATCCACAGTGGGTGCGAGTTGGCACTGTAAATAATTGTTTTTTGTTTTGAATGTAAATTGGATGCTAATTTATGTTAATAAAAATGGCAGTGCACAGGTTTAATATACTCTTCCATCATCTGGGATTATGGGCCAGTCCCATTCTTCATACAGTAGTCATTGTGAAGTTTTCCATTGTTTATCGCAAGTTATGATGAGTGAAATGACAATGGTTAATATTCAGATTCTTTTATGGTCTCATTGCAGAGTTTACTTTAGTCTCGACTGGTTCATAATGAACATTGCCATTGGCACGAAAGTGTGGACATATATAGTACCTTTGCTATGATAGGCTGAGTCCTCTAGTTTCTTTTGTTGAGTAGCAGTGGAAGATGTTTTTTTTTTCAGATTTGGGAAGGTAAGTAGAAACAAATGACTGAAATAATTTATTTTTAGAGAAGGGCTAAGCTCCAGCTTACTGTTGATTTGGATCAGGGGAACTGCGCGCTTGTAAAGCTTCAGGGTCGTTTATGGGATTTACTAATCCCCAGATTCACTTTTCTATGAAATCAAGCTGCTACCAACAGAAGTGAAAAATTCAGATGCTTCGTTGATTATCAGAATTAAATTGCATTCATAGTCTAACTTTTCTCATCCGCTGTTTCTGTGATCGATAAAAGAATTGCAATATTCTGAAGCTGACAGTAACTGCTTGGGGATTTCAGAAGGTGATGCATACACAAAAGTGAATGTGGCTTCGGATAGGAGCTCCTGAATAGCTTATGACTGATGCTGATGCCCACATCGAAGATGTCAAAGATTGGAGAGCGAAGGCAAACATATAAAAGGTGAAGCTGAGACACATTCCAACTCATACCTTTCTCGGCCTTTTGGCTAAGATCAAGTGTAGTATCTGTTCTTATCAGTTTAATATCTGATACGTGGGCCATCGGCTCACATGATATTAAATTAATTTTTAAGGGGAGTGGTCCATTAGCAGTGGCTTGCCACTGTGGGCTGCTCGCGCGTCGCCCTGGTGTTGCACTATTGCTTGGGCCTGGGGCACCCCACCAATCCACAGTATGAATCATTCTTCTGTTTTTATGTCAGCTGCGAAAGTTAATTTGTTTACGGGTTCTATATATGTTGTATCTTCAGTATCAGATAGTTGGACAAATGTAGTTACAATAATTTCTCTGTTCTGCATTTGCTATTTCAGTTTTTAGAAGCACTCTGCATTTGTACTGGTTCTATCCTTTTTTGCGGTTCTCTCAATTTTAAGGAGGTGCACAAAGTCTCATCTTTAGCTTTTTCTACTTTCCCACCTTTCTGGCTCAGGAGTCCAATTATCAATTTTGACATCGTACTAAGGTTGTTTTACCTCACTTGTAGTTCCAATTCTCAACAATTTATTCAATACCACTAAGATTACCACTAAGAACCTATACTTACAGATTATAGAATGGAGTTGGAGGGAGAACATATAGAAAAGGCAAATTCCCCATGAAATTCTCCAATACAAGAACTTTCTTATGAGAAACCATTATGATGCCTTTATCTTGCCAGCATTAATTACAACTAGCATAATAAGTTGTTTTTTCGATGTCAGAGTGGACAGAAGGGTTTTAGGCTAATATGACTTTGACAAGAGAAGAATATAGGATGTTTTCAGGAGCACACACTTCACTTTGATGGAAAATAACGTTATTGTATGTAGAAGTTCTGTCCACTTAAAGAGCACTCAAAAATGGACAGGTGACAAATTATGTGATCACCGCTTTGATACATGTTAGTCTTAAGGAGACAAACTAGAATGGTTATTTCAGCCAAGCCCTCATGGCTTTGTCGGTAGTAGTAGGAGGAGTATATAGGAATCAAAGGTCCTGGGTTCAAAATTTTACCCACTACCATAACTATAAAAAAAACTACTGTATTTTGTTAAATTGAATGTCATTTTGTCTTTGACCACCGACGAATCTAAAAAAAGTTTGATATTCATCATGTGTAAACTAAAAATAGTATCAATAACTTATATGGGTCTTGGATTCAACCCTTACTTTTACATTGTTCACTATATCTTTTGTTTTAGGGTAATACAATGATTTAAAGTAAATTAATTCCCTATCGATCGCTAGCTTTTGCCTATGGAAAAGGACATAATTAACATAGAAGAAACAGACTTTTGTTCAGCTTTGCTGGATCTTTATCAATCCTCTCGATATGCCAAAATTTTGAATTCAATTATATTTTCAGAAGAAAACAAACCAACATATGATTTCATTCAATCACCATCTGAAGCAAAATAGCCAAACCTGTGATCAATTAAAAGGTACCAATCTCGTAGTGTTATAATTCATCTGTTAATAATTTTCAGTTAGATAACTGCAACTCCATACTAGATCAGTCGTACCCACAAAGGAAAAAATGAAAAATGCTAACAATGAATTATGCTATCTTCAAAGATGGGAACAAAACAATAAAATTTGAGACATTGAATGGTGAATTATGGAATATGGTAGAAGAGTGGGGCCAAATCATTCATAGGTTCCTAAAATGAAAGGGGATTGGCTATACAATAGTTTACCACAGTCTAAAGCTTACAACAGATAGCGCTTATTTTCCATCTATAAGCAAAAGAAGGGGTTCTGAAGCAACGGAATGGTTTTATTGCACATTTAGACTTGCACCTCACCCCAGCTTAGAGACCATCTGCGCCTTCAAAAAATAAATACAGAAAGCTCAACATTGAAGCAATGTATGCAGACCTTAAAGAGTGAAGACCGAACAAAGTTCTGATGAAGTCAAGTATTATACTAATGCATTGTCCTCCGCCTAATCCAGCATTGTACTTACCCTCCCACGATAAGAATTCAGAATATATATGTTGACCCAGATCAAAATACAACGCATATTTGATACAATTCCATTTCATCACAAGTCCAATATGCATTCTGATGAAGGCACAAAAATATCCTTTAGGATTGGTGCTTTCGCGAACCAGCTATGGGGCAACTGAATCTATTTGATAGTCAGGAAAACAGTGCTATACATCTTTAAGTTTGTTACAAACAGCAACCCTAAACAAACGATTGAAGCTATGACTATCCCTGCCGCAATCTGGAATACAAGCAAATGAGCACCTAAACAAATAACTTTCTAAACAAACGATCCCTGAGAGATACCAAATAGACAGAAAAAATGATTCGAACTGAGAATTGGTGGGGTGCGCCAGGCCCAAGCAGTAGTGCAACGCAAGAGCGACACGTGAGCAGCCCACAGTGGCAAGCCACTGCTAATGGACCACTCCCCCTTAAAAAATTAATTTAATATCATGTGAGCCGATGGCCCACGTATCAGATATTAAACTGATAAGAACAGATACTACACTTGATCTTAGCCAAAAGGCCGAGAAAGGTATGAGTTGTAATGTGTCTCAG
This sequence comes from Limonium bicolor, assembly GCA_023374045.1. Lineage (NCBI taxonomy): Eukaryota > Viridiplantae > Streptophyta > Magnoliopsida > Caryophyllales > Plumbaginaceae > Limonium > Limonium bicolor. Next base: position 436,234,581 of record CM041777.1, read on the forward strand.
CTTCACCTTTTATATGTATGCCTTCGCTCTCCAATCTTTGACATCTTCGATGTGGGGGTAAACCATAAAGCTATGCAGGAGCTCCTCCTATCCGATAAGCCACATTCACTTCATAATACAGCAATGATAATATTCTCACCTTCCCTTGCAAAATACGTATGCTACTTCTCTACACCGTCCACTGAAAACAGTAGGACGAGACCACAAGGTTGGCATCAAGCATAGAAAAAATTTACAGTTTGGATATTAATTAAGCACTGTTATTACAATAAACTTGCATGATAATCTCAAAGCTTGTGAATCTTTCTTTATGGTTGATAGCAGGTTGACATCATTAGAAAAGGAGTCGGAATAAACAACATCTAAGAAAGTAATATATCCTATCAACGACCCCGAAACAATGCGCAGTCCCGCTGCTCCAAATCAACATGGTTGAGCTCGGTCAATCTTCAAAAACAACTGTTTTTGCCATTAGTTTCTACTTCCTTCCTAGAATCTGAGAAAAAAAAACTTTTCTTCAACTTCTTACTCAACAAAAGAAACTAAAGCAATTAGACTATCATAGCAAAGGTATTGTATCTACACTTCCATGCCAAACGGGTAATCTTCATTATGGACCTTCTGCATATGTAGTCATATGAACCAAACAGTCAAGAGTAAAGGAAGTTTTGCAATGATCCCATGTATAAAAGAATTGGCACTTTAATAGTAATCAACGTCTTCACCATAATACCTTGTGAGAAACAATGGTATAGATCACAATAACTACTTTATGAAAAATGGGCAAACCTAGATGATGGAAGAGGCTATTAAACCTTTCAGTGTACAGAAGAAACATGTCATTCTCATTCTCAACACTACTAAATTAACATTGCAAGCTCACAATCATTGTGAAGAAACACTTGTGCAAGGACCATGCTAATCTTTCTGTATTAATCCAATTTTATCGAGGATGTCCCCGAAGGGATGAGCACTATTGCTCCGGTCAAACCTATCAACGACAAAGAGAGCTTGCCACAGATAAATGTGGGACAAGTAGCTTTCGTAGCTGTATACATGTTGTCATCTATATGACTCTAACCACACCGACTATTAAATCATAAGTTCAGTTCATAGCGAGTTCAAGAATACAATCATCTTATGTTTAATTTGTAGAAACTGCATGGTAGAATATCGATTAGATCATGGAAGATGAATGATAGGATACCTATCCTTGAGTCAAAGTGCTGAAAATAGTCAGCAATTGTTTGGCATAAAATTAGGGATGTATACATAAGTAATGAATTAGTCAATTGGATTTTATGTTTCATTATCCATCCCAAACTCAAAACTTTCATTAGTAAAAATCAAAATTTTGTTATAAAGTTTCTGGTAACGGACTTAACATTGTTATCATACTTGTTATTATTGACAAGTATTTTGTTACAAAAATGGTACTAAAAAAGACTTAAAAAAATTGAGACTACATTAATGATAACGCTACAAAATCCTATTTTTAGTGATGATATAATTTTTAATAACAAATAAAATCGTTACAATTAATAAATTGATATTTGCTTATGCCATGTCCTACAACGACATGTCACGACTTTTGTCATTATAATAATTGGATTAGTAACGATTTTGATTTTTGATAACAATTTTTTTGTTGTTACAAAAAATCTATATTCTAGTAGTGTTTTCAACCTAATTACCAACTTGTTCTTCCACAAAAGTTGAAGGACTCGACCAAAGTTGAATGAATCATTGTTGAGCTTATTGTCTCCGTGGACACAGAAATTGAACATATTTTAACCTGAACAATTTAAACCAAAAGAGTATTAAATTTGTTCCAAAACAAGGTCAATCTTATAGTCTTAATATACTTAACCAAGATAGTCATTTGAAAAGCTAAAAGCTAATTACATCACTTTTTACTTGTATATACTTATTAATTCATTAACATTAATCATTATTTTAATTGAAACATCTTTGTTTGCATTGGTTGTGATGATAACTTTAATTTCAATCAGCCACATAGCAAATGTTTTGAACTCATGTTTTTTAAAAAAGAACGAGTAGAATGTCTTGATTCCATGGGGGGGTTTGTCCTCGTCATTTTTATACCATTTTGATTATATTCTTGGCTACATGCATATGTAGCATGTAGCCAAAGATGACTACATCTACTGTACAACCAGCAATGAAAACATGTACAATGAATAAATAAAACCTGAACAATCAACAATTTACTGAAAGTACTATTTTATGTACAATATTTGTTAAATAAGTAATGTACAATTGTTATAAGTGTAATATGCAGTTTTCTTCTACTATGTGTACAGGTAATGTAGCTATCTTTGGCTACATGTGGGTGTAGCCAATACTTATTGTTTATCAAAACCTCCCATTTTGAGTAAGGAAGACAATTTAAATGAATACTTGCTAATCGGATCTACTTGTTTGAATAAATGGATGAAAAAAGGTGATAGATGCGGGTGACAATCTCCATCCATAACCCGATCAATATAAAGGTGGTGCTTTATATTTATGTGCTCAATAAATTTTTAGAAAATTTTAGGAAATACCACTGAGTTAAATGTTATTCTATTTTTATCATCGCGTTTTTTAAATCATATGATAACATCAAGTTTTCATTCCTATCACCAAATACCACTTCGTCCTTTTTCTGGTAGTTAGGTCGTCAATGCCTTTGTCAAATGTCTAAACTCACCTTCAACTTCTTACTCAACAAAAGAAACTACAACAATTAGACTATCATAGCAAAGGTATTGTATCTACACTTCCACACCAAACAAGTAATCTTCATTATAGACCTTCAGCATATGTAGCAATATGAACCAAATAGTGAAGACTATAGGAAGTAGAGTTGTCAATCTTGACACGAACCCAAAATCTGACCTGAAATCCGACACGCTAAAACGTGGGTTTAGGTTGCAAGTTTTCAACCTTAAAACATTTTTGGGTTGGGTACGGGTTGGGTTGCTAAAAACCCAGGTTGGTTTTGGGTTTGAGCTGCCGACCCGATTTCAACCAAAATATTTTTAGAAAAGAAAAAACATATATATTCTTATAGTTATGCGACATAACCCTAAATATATCAATCATGTAACCATTTATGTTTGATGGTTTTATATGTTATGTTATATCTTGGTGATTTTGTATAGAATTTGTATTGATATTTTTATTTTGGGCTGATTTTGGGTAGATTTCGGGTGTCGGGTCAGTTTCAAGTTGATTTCGGGTCATCAGGTCAGTTCGGGTTGACATAACATAACCCGTTTTTGGGTTCGGGTTGGTTTTGGGTTGAGGTGAAACATGAGCAGATTGGGTTTAGGTTGAAGTTAACCCGACCCAAAACCCGGAATTAACAATTAGTTAGTTTGCAATGAGCCCAAAAAAGAATTAGCACTTTAATGTAATGATGGTCTTCACCATAATACCTTGCGAAAAACAATGGTATGGATCACTATAACTACTTTATGAAAAATGGGCAAACCTAGATGAGGAAGATGCTACTAAAGCTTCAAGTGTAAAGAAGAAACATGTTGTTCTCATTCACAACACTTGTAAATTAACATCAAATTGACATTTAAGCCAAAGAAACTAGAACAAGTCTTCACTATCAAGCTCGCAATCATTACAGAGAAACTTGTGCATGGCCATGCTAATCTTTCTGTATTGTTCTAATTTTATTAGATGTCCCAAAGGGATGAGCATTATTGATCCAGTAAAACCTATCAATGACAAAGAGAGCTTGCCACAGATAAATGTGGGACAAGTAGCTTTCGTAGCAGTATACATGCCATCATCTATATGACTCTAACCACGCGCGGCTATTAAACCATTAGTCCAGTTCATAGCGAGTTGAAGAATACAATCATCTAGTGTTTGATTTAATTGAAATTTCATGGTATAGTACCAATTATATCATGGAGGATGAATGATAGGATACCTATCCCTGAGTCAAAGTGATGAAAATAGTGAGTAATGCTTGGCATAAATTAAGGATGTATACATAAGTAACGAACTAGTCTATTAATTGGATTTTTGTTTCATTATCCATCCCAAACTCAAAACTTTTCAACCTAAATACTAACCTGTTCTTCAACAAAAGTTGATGACTCTGACCAAAGTTGAATAAACCATTGTTGAGCTTATTGTCTCGGTGGACACAGAGCTTCAACATATTATCATAGGAACCGACAGTCTAACCTTTACAATTTGAAACAAAAGAGTTTAGTGAATAATTAAGCTATTAAAAATGTTGTTCTAGAACAAGGTCAATATTATAGTCTTAATATACTTAACCAAGATGGTAATTTGAAAAGCTAAAAAGAATTACAATTGCACTTATATCAATTTTTATTGTATATACGTAAACATGTCAAAAGAAGAACAAGGTCAATCTTATAGTCTTAATATACTTAACTAAGACGAGACCAGATTATGTCCCCCAAGTTAGACTGTAAATGAGTTACATAATTCTTTATTATGGAAGAAGACCAGGAAAGTTGTCTCCCCTCGATGGGAGTTATCTGTCCTCTCCTTGTTTTCCTTACTATCCTAGTTTGAAATACTCCTCCACATTTCTCTTGTCTTTTCCTATTGTCTTTAGTGGTTCTTTCAAGTCCCAAGGACTATAACTCTAAACATTGCCTAGGGAATGGGTCATTGCTTCCTGAATTTGCATGGGTGCGTGGGGAAGCTGGCCGTTGTGCTCATACTCTTCCTCCTTCCTTTTGATTTCACACACACCGCCAACATCACCTTCTTCTTCTTCTATATATCCTCGTCCTTGCCCCATAACCGGTGCTTGCATCATCATCATCATCATCTCCCATGACCGAAATCCAAATGCAAGCTTCAGTTGATAAAATTTCATCTAAATATGAAGAACTTTCTTACTTTGAAGGAAAAAGAAACCTCTTCCCTGGATGACCTTGCTCTCCACCATGCATTTCCCTCGGAACGGTGTCTCCTTTGCAAATCTTTCTCGCCAAAGTTAGTCGATGTGATGGCATGGAAGGCACACTTAGCCGAGTATGGTAGTTTGATGGAGACTTCAAGATACGGGGTGTTGGAAAAAGTCTTTTATGTTCGAGTTTGCTACCAAGGACAACATGCAAGTATTCTCAATAGTGGTCCATGGTCCTTTGATGGACACCTCCTTTTATTCCAGCTCACTGATCCATTAAAAGCTCCAACTATTCATGAGTTTATATGGCTTGCAATGTGGGTAATCCATGACATCCCGCTCATCTTCCTCAAAAAAGAATTCACTCGCATGCTAACAATAGATTTGGGAGCTTTTGGATTACATCGATGAGGATAGTTGTTGGATTCAGTTCTCTTAGATATTTCTAAGCCTATCTTGCGGTTGTCAAGGTCTCGTTGGAAGGATGTCTCGGTGCTTGAGTAATTTGCCCTCAAGCACTACATTGTTGTGTAACGTATGAGAAAATGCCCTCAATTTGTTTTAGGTGTGGCACTCACATCACTAAAGACTACCCAATCCGATCTGATCCTCCAGCTGGGGTCTATCCCTACGGACCATGGCTGAGGACAACAGGTCTTTGGTAAGAAGATTCTCCAAGAAGATGAAAGTGACACTTGAAGGCTTATTAGTGGTCAAGATCTCCCTACTTTGCCCCGTCTTCACGCCCATCAATCTTATTTCATGGAGTTGAAAACCCAAGCGATAACCCAAGTGATCATGCACAAACTCTTACTTAAGCCTTTGATTTCCCTTATCCCATCTCTTCAATATGTTCACATTTTATGGAAGGATTCCCGGGTAACACGAGTGTTTAGGATACCCCTTCATCACCTTGTGAGGATGCACAGTCTTACCCAAGTTGTGGTAGCAAGAAGCGTAACTTTAACCATATTGTTAAAGATTCTTCATTGGAAGATGTAGGTGCTCCATCTAAGACAATGCTCCAAGGAAAAAGAAAGGTAAGAAAGCGCATGCAAGGACTAAACCAACCCTCATCGTTGAGCTAATCCATCATAAAGAATATACCACACCAGTGCCGACCTCAGGAGATTTTGTTATAGTCCCTAGGCCAACTGGGGACTGTGAGGAGTAATGACCTCATGTGATTTTGGAAATCGGGACAGGCATTGCAATCTTGGCGATCACATTTCTTGAGCGGTTAGCTCCTGCAATGCTTGTCTCACTAATCACTGGAATCTTTTATTTTTGGTTCATTTCCCATCTAGCTAAGGACGATCTGTACCCTTTAACTTTGTTTCAACTCCCATCTAGGAATAAAATGCACATCTCCTATGCATGCTCCAACTACTTAGTCTTTTGGAGTTTCCCTTGTAGTTACTGGCCCCTAACTTTGGCCCTCCCACATGTAGTAGGTCTGATGTATCTCTCTCTGAGCATGCAATCCTCTCGAATGATCAAATCAATCTTACCGGTATCATTAAGAATGATATTGTTCGGGTTTTCATTGGTGGGTGTTTACCAAGATACCCAACTGTCTTGTTATGAGGATTAATAATTCCTCATCATATGTAAGACATCCATATATAATCCTTAACTTATAATATGAGATTCTGTCTAGGGTGGCTCATCTTTGCCTAGTGCCCGTTGTTTGTTTATGTCATACGTTTTCCTTTTAATCCATTTTGTATGTGTTTAATAAGTCTTAGTCATTAGGTGTTAATATCCCTAGTTTGCTGGCAACAATTTGGAGTTTCTATTTTGGCTGTCCGATGTCATTGTTAGGTTGGACCTTTTTTAAACTTGTGGCCCCATCTCCAAAGCAGCACCACACTTTTGGCTTAGCATCTTCGATGCGGTCACTATTTGTTGCACTCATTCTTCAAGGATGCTCCTTTGCTCAGCTTGATAGGTCATCATCCTTGCGGACAGGGTAAACCTGAGCCGTTTGCCCTTCTTGGGTTTGTCGTGAGCTTGGTGTTCTCGACATTGGTGTTTGGTTCTTCAGTGATGGACATGGATTCAAGTCTTTTGTTGGGCAAAATCCTTTCTATGGTTTGTTTGTGTTTTCTTCTTGTTTCATTAATGTAATCAGTCCCTCTTAATTCATCACGTCCTCTTTTCAAAAAAAGCTAAAAGCATCACAGTTGCACTCACATCACTTTTTACTTGTATATACTTAAACATTAATTAAAATATCAATTCAAAACATCTTTGTTGAGTTACATTGGATGTGATGATAACTTTAAATTTCAATCATCCACATCGCAAATATCTTGAACTCATATTTCTTAATAAAAAAACGAGTAGAATGTCTTGACTCCATGTGGCTTTTGTCCTCGTCAGTTTTATACCATTTATCAAAACCACCCATTTTGAGTAGAGATGACAATTTAAATGAATACCTGCTAACGAGATATACTAGTTTGAATAAATAGATGATAACCAAGTGATAGATGCTGGTGTCAATTTTTCATCCATCATCGGATTCATCATCAATTTTAAAGTGGCGCTTTACATTCATGTGCTCAATAAATTTTTGAAAAATGGCATGAAATAACACTGATTTAAAACGTTATTCTATTTTATACCATCATGTTTTTGAAATTACACATGATACCATCATGTTTTTTATACCATCATCAATTTTAAAGTGGCGTTTTACATTCATGTGCACAAAACCTTTGCTAAATGTATAAACTGTCTAACATTAATTAACCATATGCCAATAAAAACATGTCTCCTGATGCAATTCGGTCCCGAGTGAAATCTTTAATTTCCACTGTTCCTCGAGTGCACTTCTGACTCCAAGAATGCACACGAGTCAGAAATCCATCGCCATTGACGCTATTTTTTCTTCACGCCATTGCATTCGTTATTAACTACTATTATAATGGATAATATAGATATTTGGCAAGGAATTTTACAATATAAAGATGTTGAAGAAAACAACACCAACTCATCTAGAAGAGTTAGGGAGGCACCGTCCACTATTTCTGTCACCATTGCTGAATAAGTAGCAAGCATGTCTAAAACATGTGATTGTTGTATATGTAGTAGTTAGCCCTTATTTTGACTACGTAGGAGTTACTGATGAAGAAGCCCTCTATAAATAGGCTTGTACTTCAATGAGTAAAATCATCCCTTTCCAAAATCCAAAACACCAACCTTCATCTTGAGAGCTTTAGGTTATCTAATTTCAACAATCTGGTATCAGAGCCAGCAATTATAAAATCTTCTGTTAACTCGATAGCTAGAGCTTCAATACCCCACAAATCTTCTCATAAACTGGCCTGTGTATTTCACTCCAGCCTTGAAACACTTCAATCTTGTCTATGGATCTTACTCATGTTGAACGGAGAGTGTATTTTCACTAAATTTAGCAAATCTACCTACCATAGCATTCGGTGGAAAATAGGGAGAAAACACCGACAATGAGAGGACGGAAGAGGTAGAAGGTGGATAGTGAGTATGCGGCTGGTGGACTGAAAACAAAAAAAAGTTGTGAGAAGGGGCGCATGTGAGTGCAGTCTCCTCGATTAGTCCATGCTCTATGGCCCAAGTCATCAAGTGGAATTAAAGAAAAAGGTGGGCTGCAACTTGCGGGTCATTTTTTTTTTGTATTTCCTTGGTTTGGAGCCACGTGAAAATAACAAGAATGTTCTTTTTTTCTTAACGGGGACAAAATAGTGAGGTGCTGAGTTTTTTTTCTTTTTTAAAAAAGGAGGCTGATTTGAGAGTGGAAAAATAGCTAACGCTAAAAAAAGGAAGGGAGTATTTTATTAAGTATTTAGATATGGCAGATTTTCAAGTTTCTAGTGGGATTAAAAACTCAGCAACAACAATTATAATTCTTGGTCTACTTGCATAATGTCATATATGCAAGGACAAGATTTGTGGGAGGTTGTTAATGGCAGTGAAGTAAAGCCACCAACGGGAGAAGATGCGCTAAGAAAATGGAAGATTAAAGCAGGCAAAGCCATGTTCACTCTTAAGATGACCGTTGAAGAAGAAATTCTTGAGCACATTCGAGACGCGCAGACTCCCAAAGACGCTTGGGATACGTTCGTGGAGTTATTCTCGAAAAAGAATGACATGAAGCTGCAACTCTTAGAAAGTGAGCTATTATCAATTGCAAAACGTGACATGACGATTGCGCAATACTTTCATAAAGTAAAGTCGTTGTGTGGAGAAATTTCTGAGTTGGATCTAGAAGCTCGAATCGGCGATACCTGGATGAAACGAATAATTATCCATGGGTTGAAACTGGAGTTCAGGAGCTTTATTGATGTTATATAAGGATGGCAAAATCAACTGTCACTTGTGGAATTCGAGAATTTGCTAGTTGGCCAAGAAGCTTTGGCCAAGAAGATGGGAGGACCTCAGTGAAGAAAGAAGAAGAGGCACTCTACGCTAAGAACGGAAAGTGGAATTCCAAGCAGCATGATGATGGTGGATCCAAGAGGAATGGTGACAAAGGGAAGAGTCATCAACGCGCCGGTTAGTCGTTGGAAGAAGCGTGGCAATAACCAAAAGTTTGAAGGGAAGTGTTATAACTGTGACAAGATAGGGCACATGGCAAAATATTGCTGGGCCAAGAAGAAGGGTGTGGAAAGCAACACCGCTACTTCGAAAAGTGAAGACGAATGGGATGTGGAGGCCCATTTTGCAGTAGATGAAGCAGAACTAACTCTCTCGGCAACAACATCAAATCAAATCGACTATGACAATGATTGGATTGTTGACTAAGTTGCTCGAATCATATGACGGGTAACAAAGAGAAGTTAGAGAGCTTAACAAACTACAAGGGAAGTCGAATTGTGGTGACAGCCAACAACTCAAAATTTTCGATAACTCACATCGGGAATACTATAGTGTCCTCTCAATCCGGTGATGCTGAGATGGTATTTCAAAACGTCTACCATGTTCCTGGTATGAAGAAAAATCTCTTTTCAGTATCATAGTTAACATCTGCAGGTCACTCAGACCAGATGATGTGAAGGTATATCGAAACCTTGAGGTCATTGAAAAGCCCATCATGAAGGGGCAGAAGGCAGAGTCAATCTATGTGATGTCAGCAGAGGCTGCATACATAGACAAGACAAGAAGAAACAAGACAACAGATTTGTGGCACATGCGGCTATGCCATGTCAACTACTCCAAGTTAGAAGTGATGATGAAGAGGTTGATGTTAAAGGGGCTTCCTCGACTTGAGGTAAAAAACCGATACTGTATGTGCAGGTTGTCAGTATGGAAAAGCACACCAGCTACCATACAAAGAGTCCAGTTATAAAGCAAAAGAGCCACTGGAGTTGGTTCATTGTGACGTGTTCGGTCCGGTTAAGCAAACTTCCATTGGTAGGATGAAGTATATGGCGACTTTCATTGATGATTTCTCGAGGTACGTGTGGATCTACTTCATGAAAGAAAAGTCTCAAGTCTTAGAAAATTCAAAGAGTTCAAGAAGATAGTGGAGTCAGAAGTTGGTAAACGGATTCGTTGTCTACGCACAGATAACAGAGGAGAGTACACCTCACAGGAGTACTTAAGCTTTTTGAAGGACTGCAAAATACGACACCAGTTTACTTGTCCAAACACTTCACAACAAAACGGTGTAGCAAAAGAAAGAATAGGCACCTAGCAGATATGTCGAAGTATGATCCATGCAAAAAATGTTTCAGGAAGATTTTGGGCAGAGGCAATGAATACTGCAGCCTTTGTGATTAATAAGCTTCCTCAACAAAGGTTAGCCTTTTTATCACCATTTGAAAAGTTATGGAAGATAAAACCCGTTGTCGGTCATCTTAGAGTGTTCAGATGTGTATGCTATGTATTTGTACCTGATCACTTACATAGTAAGATGGAAAAGAAGGCCATCAAGTGTATCTTTGTAGGATATGACAACCAAGGGAAAGGATGGAGGTGTTGTGATCCATCAACTGGGAAGTGTTACACATCTAGGAACGTGGTATTTGATGAGTCTTCTTCGTGTTGATCCTCGGATAATGAAGTGTTACCTAGGGATGAGTTGCAAGATCCACCAAGACAGATGAACTTGAGGACGGTGGCACTGAAGAAGGCTTAGATCAAAACCCTTGGAGAACTGGTATGCACCAACCACCAGATGAAGAAGGTGATTATGAAGGAGTCACATCACCCAGAAGATCAAGTAGGATCAAGAAGTCAAATCCCAAGTATGCAAACACATCCATTGCTGAAGAAGTAGATGTAAAAGAACCAGACATTCGAGGAAGCAAAGATCCAGTGGATCAAAGCAATGGAAGAAGAAGTGATTGCACTAGAGCACAATCAGACATGGGAGCTAGTACCCAAGCCAAGAGAGGTGAAGCCTATCTCTTGTAAGTGGGTGTACAAGCTAAAGCGTAACACAAATGGGTCAATCGAAAGATATAAGCTCGTCTGGTAGCTCAAGGATTTTCTCAGCAGTATTGGGTTGGACTATGATGAGACATTTAGTCCAGTTGCAAAACTTACTAGAGTGAGAGTTATACTAGCACTAGCAGCCAGTAAAAATTGGAACTTGTGGCAAATGGATGTCAAGAATGCTTTCTTGCATGGAGAGTTAGATCGAGCAATCTATATGAACCAACCAACAGGATTTTAGAGCCAAGATCATCCTGAGTATGTGTGCAAACTTAGGAAGGTGCTTTACGGCCTAAAGCAAGCACCAAGGGCGTGGTATGGTAAAATTGCTGAATTTCTTACTCATAATGGCTATTTGATGACGTCTGCAGATTCTAGCTTGTTTGTCAAAGTAAAATAAGGAAAAGTAGCTATAGTGCTAGTGTATGTGGATGACTTGATCATCACTGGTGACAATGAAAAAAAATTTCTCAAACTAGAGAAAATATGTCAGTTCGGTTTCAGATGAAAGAACTTGGACAACTGAAGCATTTTTTTGGTCTTGAGATTGATCACACCAAAAGAGGAATCTGTCTTCATCAACTCAAGTATTCCAAAGATTTGTTGAAAAAGTTTGGAATGCTCACTACAAGCCAATCTGAACACCAATTAAGCCAAATGCTAGAATGTGTGCTCATAAAGGGAAAGATTTGGAAGATGTCACGATGTATCGACAACTTGTGGGTAGTTTAATCTACTTAACCTTAACACGACCTGATATCTCATTTGCAGTTGGTGTGTTAAGTCGTTATATGCAGAATCCAAATAAACCTTACTTGGAAGCAGCCCGACGAGTTATCAGATACGTGAAGAGTACACTAGGACATGGTATACTTTATAAGAGTGGTGAAGACTGCGAGCTAGTTGGCTACTGTGATGTTGACTATGCAGGTGATCCAGACACATGACGTTCGACCACTGGCTATGTATTTATGCTTGGATCCGGAGCAGTATCTTGGTGTAGCAAGAGACAACCGACAGTGTCCTTGTCAACTACTGAAGCAGAGTACCGAGCAGCAGCTATGGCAGCTCAAGAAAGCACTTGGTTAATGCAGTTATTAAAGGACTTGTATTAGCCAATCAAGTACAACATCGTGCTATATTGTGACAATCTGTCACGAATACATCTAGCAGAGAATCCAGTCTTCCATGCTAGAACCAATCACGTAGAGGTGCGCTATCATTTCATCAGAGAGAAGTTCTTGCAGGAAGAGATTCAGTTGAAGCACATCAAAACTGAGAACCAAATTGTAGATGTGTTTACAAAAGGCTTTAGTGGCAACAAGCTCGAAAATTTCTATAATCAATTATGAATAATAAAAAGAAATGAAGCTGATGTTGAGAGGGAGTGTTGAAGAAAACAACATCAGCTCATCTAGAAGAGTTAGAGTGGCACCATCCACTATTTCAGTCACCATTGCTAAAGAAGTAGCAAGCATGTCTAAAACATGTGATTGTTGTATATGTAGTAGAATTAGCCCCTTATTTTGACTACGTAGGAGTTACTGATGAAGAAGCCCTCTATAAATAGGCTTGTACTTCAATGAATAAAATCATCCCTTTCCAAAATCCAAAACACTAACCTTCATCTTGAGAGCTTTTGGTTATCTAATTTCAGCAAAAGACACGAGAGTTTAATGGAATAAACCTTCAACTTAATGATATTATGTGTTTCTAAGTTTTTTTTTGGGAAAATTCACAATATACCTCTAAAAAATTTCATGATTCACAATATACCCCGACTTCAAAAACTCCTTCTTCATATACTTCTAAAAGTTCCATAATTCACTTTATATCTCTAATCCGTGAAGTTAACGACTTTGAATAATTATTATTTTATCCCTGACATTGTAAATGTTTCAATCAAGTAACAATATGCAACTTTTTTTATTCAGGGCATTTAAAATTTTACAAAAATATTTAAAATACTACAAAATATAAATAATGACAAAAAATATTTAAAAAGTAATAAAATTATAAAATAATAAAATAATAACTTATACAATATATCATAAGCATATATATATGTCAGTTTATAAACAAAACTAATCCAATATAAAATGAGGTAATTAATTTTATACAACTACCCCATAGATTAGTGGTTTCTACAAAACGATTAAACATATTTAGTACAATATTCTGCATGGTAGATTTTGTCTTTAGATATAATTTTTTTTGGCTTCTAGATCAATTTAAGTCTTGATGTTAGAGAATCCTATTTTATATAATTAATTGTTTACATTCTTTTTCTAATGATTAAGCTCTTTGAATTTAGGGTAGTAACATTCTCATGTTATCACTATAATTTATGCTCTTGACATACACAAAAACTTTATACTAAAACTTTTTATATTATTCTTGAACCGGTGAGTTTTATACAAACAAAGAATTTTTTCATCAGATTATCGCCTGATCCAATCATCCATGTATGACAAATGGATGGATAATGAATGATAGGTAATCTAGTTGATGAGTGGATGGTGATGGTTGATGTATCTGGGTGATGGGTGATGTATCTGGGTGATGCTCCACCCGATCCATTGACATCCTAAATTTTGAGTGTATGTGTTCTTGACAATCAAACTACTTTACACTTAGTTATAATATGTTAGGCATACAATTAATCATCTTGACTGGATACAAAATTCAAAAACTTAATAAAGATTTTGTTGATGATTTGGTTAACACAAAGTAAATCTTATTGCTTCAAACATAAAGTTAAGAAAGTTCATTTATGCTTCTTTAACTTCATTCATAAGAGGTAATTTGAGTGGTATTACCCATACCCCCAAGTTTTCTAAAATAGTTTTGGGAAAATTACATCCCCTACCAATGTCGTTAGGGAAAATTACACACTCCACCCATGAGGTTTCAAAAATTATTTTCCTCACCCATATGGTTTCTCCCATTTTACATTAGGCAATTTTTCTAACTTTCATTTAGCTTAATTAAAATGCTTAAATGCTGTCCAAAATTTATGAAACTTTGCATGAATGATACTAAAGTGTTATATCTTGGTTCAATGACAAATCCAAAGTTTTTTAAGCTCAAATATGACCTGTGGAACCTAATGAAAACACGTTCACATATCACATGTTTCATTGGGTCCCACGGGTCACATGTAAGCTTAAAAAACTTTGGATTTGACATAAGATCAAAATATAACACTTTAGCATCATCCATGTAAAGTTTCATCAATTTCTGACAATGTTTAAGCATCTTTTAAATTGAATAAAAATTAGAAAAGTTGTCGGATGTAAAACAGGGGAACCACATGGGTGGGAAAAGTAATTTTTGAAACCTCGTTGGTGGATTGTGTAATTTTACCAAACATCATGGGTGGGCCATGTAATTTTACTTTAGTGCGCTAAGAGGTTTATTATTAATCCAAAATTTTGTAGATTAACCCAATCTATCATCACATAAGAATAAGCTAAAAAGAAAATTAAAAGGATTACATGATATATGTCAATACAAAATGACTAGTTTTAATAAGAATATACCTCTCATGTTTGAAATATGAGTGTTATGTATGTAACACACTAAGTAATTACATTTCCACCTATAATTCGCGGTATTATCTACAAATATATTTAGTTACTATTAATTCTACTGATATAATCCTATATATCAAAGAAAATGGAAACTCATAGATGCTTGCAATCATACCCTAACAAAGAAAATGGTAAGCTCAGAGCTACAATTGCCATTAGGGTTTAACATGTAAAAACTTTCTGAATCCTTGGACCCGACAACATGTTCAAAGAAAGCTCTCATATATACCAACTCTTTAACATCCTCGCCACCGCAATCCAGACGTTTACATGTAGAATTAATATTAGTTGCAATGGAGAAAGAATAACACCAACCCCCATAGATACTGTCTTCAGCAGCTCCATGATATTAAGATCTATCGTTGTTGCTTCCCGTAGTGTTCCATACCCAGTTTTCTTGCCATTACAATTCATTCTCCAAACTGGCTCCTCCAGAAGTTTCCTCGGTTTCTGATCCCCCGATGGTCTATTTTCGCACTCCAACAAAATCCTCACCATCCCAGTGCTGAGTTCGCGTTGGATCGCGCTCATCTGAATACCCAACTCTAGCACAAGGGATGGTAGGCATTTTGGAATCTCTTGTAAGGAGAAGGTCACCCTCCCTCTTTTGTAACCAAAAAGGGTTCCTGTGATTCTTCTCCCAACTGAACCCATTACTTCCTTGCAAGGAACCCCATGCAGGGTTGGCAAAGGCAACTTGCATGACGGGATTATAATGGGAAACGAACGAAATATGGATAGGAGTGCATTGGCTTTATGTTTCTTCTCCTTCTTCCGTGGAGGTTGCACTAGGGTTATTGTTTTTTGCTGTTCAGGTGTCCCTGCTGGGATTGGTCGTCGTTCATATTGTATTCCTGTTGTTGGTTGTGTAGTTGAGGAGATATAAAGTGGATGTGTTTTAGGTAGTGAGTAGTACTCTTCCATTATTGGTTCATCCAAGTTTATTGATTAGAAGCATTCACAAAATGGGAGACATTAGCTAACAAAGTAGAGAGATCAACTTCAATTGGATAGATAATCGACTTTGCGGTTGTGGGGGAGGACACTTTCATACCGGAGTGCTCGATCAAACTTCCCAATAACCGAGTTATGTACGGCTTAGTCAACCGGTCTCAAAAATTTTGGATCCCATTACCTAATTAGGCTTA
This sequence comes from Limonium bicolor, assembly GCA_023374045.1. Lineage (NCBI taxonomy): Eukaryota > Viridiplantae > Streptophyta > Magnoliopsida > Caryophyllales > Plumbaginaceae > Limonium > Limonium bicolor. The sequence continues at coordinate 436,250,663 of CM041777.1, forward strand.
AGGAGGAATAGAAAATAGAATATTTACTTTAAACAGAAAAATAACCAAATTTAACGACAAACTAATGCTTGGTTGCAGGTGTTTTTTATATAAAAATTATTTCGAAATACTTAATACTACGATTTATTACGTTCTTAATTTGCTTATGTAAAATGTTATAATTGAAACGGTCATAAGAGGACGAGTTCTAAAGAATGTTCCTAAAATAATCTTACTTGATTTCAGATTTAGATTCTTATTTCTCTTCATCTCACTTTTGATCTAGTTTTATAATTAGTCTTGGCAATAACTATTTCCATCTATTTAGATCGATAGGAGAGAGTATATACTTTTTTTATTTTGGAACTTTTTTCTATAACGCTTTTATACCATTAAATTTCATCATATCAAATCATAGATTTTGATAATGTAACACACTAATTAAATTATACTCTAAATTCATTCTAGTTTAAATCTTAGTTTATGCAAAAAGAACTAAAAGTACAATATAAAACAACGGGAAGTTTTTGAACTTTACAAATGTCACAAGAAATGTAACTGTTCGCTGTACAAACAGTTTTGTCAAACTATAGTTGGCTAAAAATTGTACTCGTGTATATTAAAAATTATTATTTATGGAACATAGTCTTAGTTGATTGTAAATGTACTCCCATTATATACAAAGGTACTTTTAGCTCACATACACTATTTAAATATTAGAGGGTCAATTTTTTTAACAATATATACAATATCAATGTTAAATATTTAAAACAACTATAGATGATAAATATTTAAAGGAAACATATATGACATAAATTTTTATATTTTTAGAACCTCCTTATGAATAAACTAAAGATATGTATATGTAACTTATAAATAATTGAAAAAACTAAAATATAATAATAATAATAATAATAATAATATAGGGTGATAATTCGCATTCATTGATTTTAAACCTGAGCAAGATCAACATACCAAGCTTGAGTGTAAATAATCGTTATAAATACTAAAACATAAGGCACGATTTTTTTAAAAAATTAAAATTAATAACAATAAAAGTGATTTTAAAAATAATTAATAAAATAAACTAATTTTAAAACAAAATAAATTATATTAAAAAAGTTTTTTAATCAAAAGATTATATGAGTCGGACCTCCTTTAACCTTAATTACTGAATACAAGATACTCTCAAAACATACTATTAATAACTTTCCAAGAGCAACAATACATATGTTTTCTGTTTTTTTCTTCTTGATATTTCACTTTAAACTAATGAAAAACTATTTTAAACAAATAAATATGATAAAATTCCATTAATTTTTTTCGATAATTCCTGAAACAAAGTAATGAGATGTCGCTCTATTTGTGATGTAATTCAGCTAGCTCTAAAAAAGACAAAATACTCATGATAATTAATAAATTAGTTTAAAAATTCACAATATGTCACTAGGTGTTTGACAAATTAATTCAAAATATATACTAGATATAGATAATTATAATAATATATTATAAAATATAATAACAATTGATTAAAAGTATCACAAAATCTTCGCCCTAAAGTGTAGGTTTTAGGTTCATTTAAAGACGACAATTTTTTTGTTAACTTTTTTCTTATTTTTCTGTAATTTATTATAGTAACATGACCCAGCAACAGCTACTAAGAGCTATCTTCAAGCAACCCATCACTCGCCAAACCTTATTAAAACTGTGGTGTCCCCTTATATGGGAGTGTAGTAGTTATTTATGGGTATTTCTCTGCAGTGACGGATCCAGACCTTAAGACTTGGGGTACTTTTTATGAAATAGAAATATGACAAACAAAATATTTTAAAATAGTATTTAATATTTAAATTACAATTGCTCTATATGTATCTTTATCATTTGAAAATGATACATAATAATATTGCTGTTAATGGACTTAAATATATCTGATTCTATCACCAACAAGTTCATCTTCCATTTAAATATATTTCATGAGTGAAGATGCTTTTCAACTATAATTGTATAACTGATAAAATCAACCCAAGTTTTGAACATGCAGCATTTTAAATGTCAAAACATCTGATAAGTGGTGAAATGATGTATTTATAAGGTCTTTATTTACCTTTATTTCGTGCAACTATTGACTTATTTCACCACTTGATAGAGCATTTCGTTAATATAGTTGAACTCATGCAGTTTTAATTTAAATTTAGGTAAAAGCTCACTTGAGCAATGGTTTTTGGAAGACTCTCAAGACTTTGTAGCTGAGCTTTAATGCCCCGAGGAGTGTGTCAAAGACGAGGGGTCAAACGGGACAATTTCGGTGCAGAATAAGCACTTTTGGTGTGGACCGCCCTGTGGACTGCCCCACAGGGACGGTCCGGTTGATTTCGGAAAGCTGGAATCGTCTCTGGTGCGGTCCCGACGGAAATTTGCCCAGAACGATGTTTTAAAGACGGGAAACAGAAGGGGATTTGGCTCATTCTTTGCATTCTACACTTCCACACACATAAGAGAAGAGAAAGAACGAGAAGAAGGAGAAAGAAGAGGAAGAAGAGAAGAAGGAAGAGCTCACCTTCTCCAAAGCTTCCAAGCTCCAACAATGGCTTCTTCTTACTCTTTTCCAGTTTTTCTTTCCTCTATGCTTGAGTAGTACTCTATTGTGCTTTGGGATGGGTCTTTGAACCCAAACCCTAGAATGTGCTTGTGAATCTTGATTATGCTTTAATATAGTTGTTTCTCTCTTAATTATCACTCAATGTTCTCAAATTGATCTCTTGAGTGCATTTGTGGTGAACCCTATCTACAAATTGGTTTTGAGTTAGGGTTTGTGACCAAATTGAGAGAGAACTCTTGATTTATGCTCCTAGGATTAGTGAGTATAATTTGGGGCTTTGTTCTAGAACTTGCTTAATGCTACTTAGTGAGTTTAGTCCTAATTGATTTTGAAGGCTAAAATTAACTAAGTAAGAATTAACTCATCTTTGGTTAGAGAGTTATTATTATTGTTCTAAAAGACAACTATGGCATAAGAAGAGTTGCTAGCATATCTAGGTAGTTTGGGTGATTGCCAAATTCCCAAAGTACTTTTCCATCCAATCCATTAAACTATCACCTTTAGTTTATTTGTTGTTCTCGCAATTACTCAACCAACACAATCAAGCTTGCCGCCGGCTAAACCCCAATTTACTGTCTTCATTACAATTACTAAGTACTGAGACTAGGAAGTTAGGACCAATTTCCTTGTGGATACGACACTTGTTGTACTACACCGATTAGGTGCACTTGCCTATTCCTTGCATTTATTTATATACCTTGTTATATAGTTTTTGCACAACAACATCATATTTGGACTACACTATTTAGTTATCTAACATTTATTATTTATTTTTCTCATGCATATATATTCATATTTTTTCAAATCCCCCCACAAGCTACAACATAGATCCGCCCTTCGCTGTATTTTGTTTCACAATTATTTTAGTAATGTAAGAAATTTCTATTGAGTGATTTTTAAACTCAGACTCTTGCGACTCTAACATAGTTTCGTAATTTTTCTGATCAATGATAACCCTATAAAATTTTGGAAAAATTCATAAGATACCATTGTTTAAGTTTCTAATTCACAAAATACTATTATTTTTTCGTAATTCAGCTTTAAACATGTTAAACGTTGTCCAAAATTGATAAAACTTTACATGAACGATACTAAAGTGTTATATTTTATCCAATATCAAATTTAAAGTTTTCTAAACTCATATATGACATGTAGGACCCAATGAACATGAATAGTGGTATTTTGTGAATTAGAAACTTAAATAGTGGTATCTTGTAAATTTTCCCTAAAATTTTCTGACAGCTGATAAAGTAAGAACCTTTCTGATCATTTAATAATAAGGTATGACAACGTTAAGACCAATGAGTTAAAAAAATATCGTACAAAAAGGAGGAGCAGCCATAACAGTGAAACAAAGGAATATGATAATGGTGCTCTGAATGATCCTTCAACCAAGTGCCACATTGTAATCAGATGCTCACTTTCCCTGCTACTGTCACTGTAATGTAAAACCGTTATCAAGCGTTAACAAGCACAGACAGGGGTAATGTGTAGCCAGTTTTCGATTTCCTCAAATTGGGTAAGATAGTTTGTCCCAGAAGAACTTAATAATACAGAGAGAGCACCTATTTTCACAACAAAAATATGCCTGAAGAATCGGAATGCTTTTGCCGCAAACTACCCACTCCTTTTCCCCACGCATATACCAAATTCAGGAAATGCGACAAAATTCCTAGTATCCTAGTGCCACAGCTGGGTATGTGAACAAAATAGTCACCCAATAGGTGGTATCACATGGGGTTGAATTTAGTCATCTTCTGAATCTGCAACGAACATTCCCAGACATTAGTTAAGCATATGGCCAACACATACAGAACTCAGTTTATGATATGGCATCCTGACCACAAGAAACAATAGAGTTTACCTCAAGACTAAAAGAGAAGTTTATGATAGAGAGTTTACCTGATCTTATATCTTCACCAACTTGTCCATTATTGTTAAGTTGTCTTCGTATCATTGAGCATATTAGAATCCACCAATAAATATGGAAGACAAGAAGCATCAGCAACATGGTGTTGAAGATGTAATACAATGATCTGCTGTAGGGTTCTGAGAGATTCAGGAAATCACGGACCTGATAGCTGGGAAGACCAATTACAAGATAAGCACAGAAGGAGATGATGTATGTACCCATGAGAATGAGATGGTTAAACATTAGCTATATAAGATACTCACCTTGAGGCCCATATCACCCAAAAGGGAAAGAATATAAGCCGCAGAAGTAGCCAAGAGATAGCAAAGAACCCAAACAATACACTAGCTCCGAGCTCATTCTCTGAGTATTTGAAAATCTTAGCACCTTCCATGAAAATATCACTTGCGTCATGCAGGGCAAGTATAATGGAACCGATCCGGAAAAACCTGCAACACCGTACTCCTCATTTATTTCCACAAGAAGAAGTTCATTAAAAAAGATGACAGGGATTTGACTACTTTATAGATAACTCTGGCCAAAACAGAAAAACAAGATTCAGAGGTCCATCACTTAGCCACAACAAAGTAAATATACTACCATATTCTAGATCCACAGCTCCATTTCATTGTTAAATCCAACAAAGTGCGAGCTGTACTTATCTAGTAGTTTCAAGTCAGAGCCATGAAAGACACAGTTACCCATTGCCTGGTAAACCTAAACCACTGGATCTATAACGTACACGCATAACTGCACAGAGTACATGCAAAACCCTATATTCACGTGCTTTATGGATCACACTTCATGAAGGAGGAATCCCAGATTACGCATACGGATTAAGACTGATAAAATTCTAGGATAATGTGAGTTCATCTTAAATTTGAAAGATGATCTTCAGAGATAACACGGAACTAGAAAGACACAATAACAAATTGCAGAATCAGGTTTCAGCAAACATCCTCCAGATAAAGTAGATGCTCTATTTTTCAAAATTTGACATTCAAGGCTCAGTCTGGACTAGCATTCTGAACTTACCATTCCCACTATTCCTCTCTCAAGAAAGGACAGCTGATAGCCAAGAGAACATAATTCCATGGGCAGCTAGTTTCACACTATCCGAACTATGAAATACCAAACAATCCTCTCACCACAGCATTATATGGGGAAAACATAATACATCCTAGAACAGCTACATAATGCAGGACGGACGGGGCAGCTAAGATGGTTTTCCTCCCACTAGAAGTTCATGGATGAACTTGATATATGCAGTTGAGAGCTCTGAAACCTAAGTTTTGCTTTCAGGCATCAACCATCACTATCACCATGTCAAAGCACCAAACCTACAACGTCAGTTAACCAGCATGAATGGCAGTTTCATTTTCATGTCCCCCTATGAAATCAGCATATTGCTATCCGCACTTGCATACTAAATTGGACAACCTGTATTTGAGGACTGAGGCATAGGTGCATCAAGAAAACAATGGCAACTTAACTTTTCATGGTCTGCTAGCAACAATTACATTTTCATCAGTTCTGGATCACCGAGCTTACTTACTTTCCTATCAGGGGAACCTAATCAACGGCAATAATAACAATTGACATCCTCACCGTAGGCAGCCTACATCGTAGATCTGAATACTGGACCATCCAATGAAACTGAATTATCATTATATCAATTCTAATATTGACCCAAAATCAGTATCTAGGCCTTGATTTCTTATCGCACAACCATTTACACGTTAGTGTCCAATACTTACAAAGGCATGGCCTAAAATCCACCGAGAGTACGTACTCAACCAAAAAAAGAAGGAAAATATTCACGCTCATGATGTAAAAGAAATCATTTAAGGCAATAAAAAAGGGGGGTGTTTCTGATAGTGGCAATATTAGTACAATACCTCTAATAGCACTAGACAAAGATTCCTACGCACCATGGACATTCATCCCAGTTGATAGCAAAAAACTTATTATCCGTGAAACTAAGAACACTTGTGCTACAGAATAATAAACCTAAATTGGCAAGTATTTCCATGAAAAAAAACCAATAAAAACAGTGTCTAATTGCAGTAAAACAAACCATTACAATTGGGGCCCATTGGGATGGTTAATTGGGCATTTTAAAATCAATGTGATAATCGGCTTGATGACTATTGCTAAGCCAAGGCTCAATATACCTACTGATACACATGGATGTTGTTTTGGGAAGTGTTTGTTTCAATGTAACTGGGTGGATATAAATCATTTTCATGACCCATCTTTTTTTGGTCACACCATGGAAATGAAGTCAGTTTCCAAACTTGTGATGAAAAGAGTTATTTCCCCTGCCCCGAGAACGGGTTTCCTCCCCAATATAGAAATGAAGACCATTGGAAAATCAATCACCATATTCAGTTATAATCCTAATACCGAAACCTAAAACCATATCAATTCAACTTTCACCCCATTCTTCCCATTTGCATTCTCATTCTCCATTCCTTATTTACCAATAACACCCAAATATTATCTATAATCATGGATGCGCTCACATGGAATATTAGGACAGATAGGTTAAACATTACCACAGCAAAAAATCTATACGCACAAACAAACTAATCTCCACCATTTTATTGAGAAAAAAATGTATTCTACATGAAAGTTATAGATGAAATGCATGATTAGAGAAGAGATTAACTAAGTTTAGCCAGAGTTTTTTAACGAAATCGAGATACTGCAATGAATGGCACAGCGTAGGATACCCCTAAACAAGAGTATTCAACCACAGTGAATTTTATTTGCCAAAACTCAAATTATACTATTTTGTTAACAGCCAATACCTAGCAACATAGCCAAAGATAACTGCAGTTGTAGTTAAAAGTACACAGCATACCCTCCACTAATAGAGTTCATCTACATCTTTGCAGGACCTGAACAATTAGAGATAATACAAGGCAAAACCCTAAACTGAGCCTCCTTGACCTCAAGTAGAGAATGCTGGGCCAAGACTAGAACCCAAACCGTTGTTATCTTGGAATTCAGTCTTCAAGCACTATAGACTACAGCCCACAACTACTTATTTTACAGCTAACTAATTAAGGTTAGAATAGTGAAATGTACATTTTCCCTACAATAAACCCCAGCACGTCAAAGCACTTGGCCTCCCTTAAAAAGGTAGACGTATCCTTAAGATCATTAGAAGAGTCAGCGCATACTTGAAAAAGATAATACTGCACGTATCATTGGTGTTAAACCATATATATCATGAATCACAAATTGAGTCAATAAGAAGGGTGTACTAATTCTCTACCTTGCAATGTATGAATAGCCTATCAAAAGAACTGTGATTACATGGTGAGACATCATGACTGCAAAGTCTTTTCTTCGAGTTTCCCACAATAGAAGGGCAGCAATGCTGTAAAGGTAGAACCCACATTGGCACATATAGAAGAGCTTCAGAGTGAGCCTGCAAAAGGCACGGAAGATTTTATTTCAGATAACTCAAATGATGTCAATGTAGTGAGCATAAGAAAATGCCCCTCCATATTCTCTGGAGCTGTACTAACATACATCAGACAGACATATTGAGATTGGTATAAGTTTTGCAGAAGCACTAAACTTTTGAAGAAAAGTAACACTAATATGTTGCTGACAGATATAAAGATGACGCTTAACTGCTCGTATAACCAAATTAGACAGAAGAGTTGTGACGTTATATAAGAAGCATTCATAGAGCTCAAAATAGGGCATCTTGGTGATCCATGAACAGCTTCCACATTAGTAACAGATGAAAGCAGCTTTATATTGATCTTACATTGCACGGTTATATCCATGAAGCAAGTTTTTAAAAAATCTATCAAATAATGCTTTTCAACAGGTATATGCTGCAAGATTGTCTTCTAAAAAATTCAAAGCAGAACTACAACAAGCAAACAGGTACGTACTTTAGTTCTTGATTTGGCCAACCTCTGAAGTACTCCAGTGTATCCGTAAACCATGGCTGCTGATAAGTGATTCTTAAGATCCATACTTCAACAGCCGCATAGTAAGTTAATTTCCACATTGATTCAGAGCACTTATTGAATTTTGCCTGGGTGGCCTCATTCAGCCGCAATCGACAAGCTCCCTTACCAAGCAACCATGAAGTCAACCACTGGAGAAAGAGCAGCAGAAGCCAGCATATCAAAGAAAAAGTGGAAAGAAAATACGGCTAATATTAGACTGAAGATATCACGAAGTTGAGTTTTTCCCCGTCGAATAAATATACATATGGCAATTACATCAGTTATCGGTCAAATAAAAACAAATATGGTAGGGGGACAAACTAAACAGGCGTGAATTTCTGCATGCAGAGTTCATTTACGAAGTTGATGTAAAAAACTATACGAGTTGAGAAGCACCCAGGAACTCAGATGACAGAAAGGACAAGAATAAGCCCGAACAAACAGATGCATTGATAGCCAGCAAGTATTAGGTTTGATTTATCATGAAATTTAACACCGGGTTGATCAAATGATTAGAGATCTGGCAGCACTTGGCATCATACAGAGAGCCCTTCAATTTACAATTCCTATCCACTTGCTTCCGTAATTGATCAAAGTAGGAGTGAAGTGAAACAGAAACCATATAGCCGGATTACTTTTCAATCCACAAATCCCAAACGGAAGACATGGAAAGACATCTAGAAGCTCAAGAAGGACGTTTTCAAACCATCATTCTAGTCTAGAATTGCTTACTTCGTTTGACAGACAGCGCGTATATTGACAACGAAGTATATAGTATATGACCCACTTGAGCAAATCTAAAGAGATCGAATGACGAGCAAATGCGGTGACGAACATACTGGGAAGTATAGACACAAAACGTCTTCAACTCTTAAGCAGGTGAAAAAGTGGGTAAAGAAAGTAAGAGTAAAATGTGGAGGTAGGGGGGCGTACACGAAATACAAATTTGTTGAAGATGAACCTCGCAACGACGAAGAAGAAAGCGAAATACACAGCATATATGATATGGAGAGCATCAGGAACGCCATCGTCACCCCAGAAGGAACCCATTTCTTCCTCCCGGTGTACTATTTTAGAACGTAAAAATCACAGCCTTCAGGGGAGCTTGGAGCACATGGAGGATTCTGATCTCTCAAAATTAACTCAGATCAAAGTCATCATAATCATACATTGGCTCCTCTTGCAACCCCAGCACACTGACAGCCAGCTAAAAAGCCAGTTTCAATTTCCTTACCTTGCCCTAGCAGCTTTTTCTTCTTCTACTACTATTCCCTCCGCCCCGTTATCAAATCTGAATGAAGAGAAGGAGAATTGGCGAAAATGCGAAGTCCAAGAGATAGATATTCGATTCAGCAGTTGCACTTGCCGGCTGGAAAGATGGGATGATTTTGGACTCTTCCACTGCTTGTTTCGTTGAACGACGCCGCCGTTGCGGTTCGCGAAGTACAATTCTTTTTGTTTATTCTCTTTTACCCCAATTTTCATATGGTTTCTTTCTCTGTTTAATTCTATTATTTTTATCAATTTCTTTTTCTGTTTCATAAATACGAGCCTCTCTTTCTGGATTTCAAAATCGAATTTTCACTTAAAAGTTCGTTTTCTAATATAGCTTCTTCGACTACACAAAATTAAAATTTATATACATATATATCACTTACTAATTTAAAATATTTTGATAACTAATTTATATTAATTTTGTAAATTTTAACTAACATATGTACTAGTTTAAATTATTATTACATATACTCCATTTTATAATTTATTAATACGTGGGATACTTTGAAAATTAAAAATATTATAAGTATCAAAAATATATTATGTTACATATATCTTATATGATAAATAAATTCTTGTAGTGGTATGTAGTTTTAATTAATTTTCACAAATTAGAAAATTTTTGTATACTAGAATTTTGATAGTTAAAAAGTAAGAAGTATAATAGATTAAAGGTACTATATTGAAAAAAAACTATAAACAAATATTTATATAAGAATAATATATTCACTATGGCAGTAGCAATATAGGTTAGTATTCTGAATTATATAGTAATCACACGTTTAAGTTGTAAAACAATAATAATTTTGTTAACCCTTACAAATATTAGCTATCATTTCTTATATTCTAGTACAATATCAACTGAAATTTCATCAGCATTATTAGTCGATAGCAATTTTGATATAAAAATAGTAGCAATTTAGCTACTTGTTAAAAATATTTGCTATCATAGCCAAAATGGTAGCATAATAGCAACCGTAATCAAGTGTTAGTAGTAATTTCATAATTTCACTTATCTACATGGTCGTAGCAACTTTAAGGATAGTAGCTAGTTAGTTATTGATTAAAATCTTTTTGCTACCTTTGCTTAAATAGTAGCATAATAGCTACCATGATTGAGTCAGCGTCAACCGAGTAGTAGCAATTCATTAATTTAGCTACTGATATTGGTAGCAAAATTACTTTTACTAAAACTACTGGAATGAAAGATAAAATAGCTACTATTGATGATAACAATCTTGTAAGACGGTAGACATTTAGCTACTGGCTAAAAGTTTAGCTACCATTGTCGTTGTGGTAGCACAAAACAACCATTTTATTAATAACATCAAAAATTTGTAGCAATTTCCAATTTAGATACCAATATATGTGTAGTAGCAATTCATCGGTAGCTAAAACTTCTTTTTCTTGTAGTGTTATTCAATGACTTGGATATACATCTCATTCCCAAATAAATTAAACCTACAATTCTTATGAGTCCACTATTGAAGATCTTATGCAAAAGGTCTTGTTAGCTTTGGTTGAAATACAATATGACTTTAGTGAGCATTCTCCCTCCTATTCAAAATATAAGTCGTTTTAGGGTTGAGAATTATATTAAGATTATAAGTCATTTTTTAGAATTTTTGTATCTTTCTCTCTGCATGTGCCCTTTTTACTTTTTTTCTTCAAAATATTATTATCATTATCATTGCACTCTACTTTTTCTTTTGAAACATCATTGCGATACTTTTTTGTCTTACCAATAAAATATACTTACTTTTATATTTTTCTTATATAAAAGTAATATTTTTTTTATTCTTTTTATAAAATAAGGGTACCCTAACCTCTTTAAACTATTTCTTAAAAGATGCGTAAAAGTTTAAAACGACTTATAATTTAAATAGAAGGGAGTATATTATAAGCTTTCAGTATGATATTGTCACATGCTTACATTTTCATTGGACCCAACCATGTCGTTGTTAATAATGTAATTTGGTTTTACAAATATAATTATCATTGAAAGGTACATTCTCATTATTATTGTGTGAGTTAAATAACTAAATGAGCAAACGTTCTCTTGGAAAATGGTTGGTTAAGTTGTGAGAAGATTTATCTCTTTAGAATAGGAGTCAAAGGTGACAATTTTTTAAGAGTTGGATATTGTAGGTGCTACCTTGAATTTGACTTTTGTTTGGGTGGATATAATTTCCACTTCTTATGATTTTATTTCTCAATTTTTGTTATGCACTTTGATGAAAATTTAGTATCCTTTTCAAGGTCTTTCGATTGAGAGTTTCGGATAATGTTTTATGCTTGAAGTTAAGACCTAAAAAGTATTTTAGACGCATTGTTAATGGTGGGTGTTACATTTGGAGAATCATTTGTGGTGTGTGAGCTTCAAGATAATACTATACTAAAAGATCACTCTTATTGAAATGGAGTAGAATTCGTGTTTGGACAAAGGTTGCAAAGAGAACGCCTAACGATGTATTGTATTGTTTTGAGCCTGTCCAATTACATAGCTTATGACTCTTATTTATAGGCCCCCTATAAAGTATAATCGTTTCTGTGGGCCTACACTATTCTAGAATATTCTCCAATATACAAGGTTTTCCTATAATTTATTCCTTTTGTCGAATAGTTACTTCCAATCTATCGGAGAGGGCCTTGTTTCGCTTTGCTTCGGAGGCGGGGAAGACCATATGGCTTATCGTTCTTCCGCAGGCTATCCAAAGAATGGTTCTCTAGACGTCAGGGTCCGATCGTTGGGGTCGGTAGGAGACTCTTTTGTTGTCTCCGCAGGCGGCATGTACCCTTCGCTAGCCACTTGGTTACTACGCGTGGTGGAACCCCACTTCATCAGTCCCACAAGATCTTTTCTTGTTCTGCAAGGAAAGATCTTCTTGTCGTTTTTTTTATTTTGGTATTATTCTGCCCCACTCCTGCTAGTCCCACAAGACCTCTTCTTTTTTTTTTAAAAAAAAAAGAAAAGGAAAGAGGTCTTGGAATTGTTCCTTTTTGTTTGATTTCCTACCGCTGGAGATCTATCGGAGGCTCAGCAACGCGCCTCGCTTCAACTATCGCCTCCTCATCTTCTGAAGCTACCTCCCTGACACACTTGCAGTAGCAGGCTATGATTACTTTTTGGCAGAGCGTGCCCAATTTCCGCCTATTTAAGCCCATTCTCCTCCCTTCTTCTCTTCCCTATATTTTTTCAAACTTTCGAACTTCTCTGAGTTTTCACGCATTTGTCCTCTATTTTCTTTCTTGCTTGCTGACCTCGATCTTTCGCTTTCTTGCTTATACGGCGGTCAGTCTTCTTCTCCTTCACGTCCTTCCCTACTTTTTGTTCGCCTGGATCTTTCGGCTTTCTCTGTTCGCAATGGACCTGTCAAACCCAAGCTCTTCCGCCCCGGCGCCGGCGGGATCGACACTTTTTATTGACGGGGAAAACTGCGTCATAGAAGATTCTGCCATTCCTGCCGAAGATATCGGCGGGGACTACCCTCGCCAGGGCACCGGTTCTAGCCTTTCCGTGAAAGATTTGAGAAAACTCATGAAAGGTGTGCAAGTCCCACTGGTGTTGAAGATTCGCGTGCCGGAGCCGACGGCGCACCCCTTTAACTACTTCGGGGATGGTTTCGTGGTGTACCGGGAGCATCTGCACCGTGGCTTGCGTTTTCCTCCGCACCCCTTTGTTCTTGGTTTCCTTTCGCGTCGGCGATGTACTCTTGCCCACCTGAACCCCAACGCCCTAGGCTGTCTGCACTCCTTCCTCACCGTTTGTGCGGAGAACGACATTACTCCCGACGCGCGGGAGTTTGTGAATTTCTTTACAACCAGGGTGAACACCACTACTACGGAGGAGGACATATCCGTCCTGGCCGTGTCCGGGTATTCTTTTTTTAAGCGTGTGAGCCTGGAGAGCGGCTGGTCCTCCAACTGGTTCGTTTTTTATCCGCCGAGGGGGACTTTTATCGGAGTCTCCCACATCGGAGACATAGCCAAGGGGCAGCTTGCCGCTCCGTTACCCCCTTCAGCCAATTCTTCTCCAATTGGAGACATACTTAAGAAGCTGAGTTCATCAGTGCTCCATCCCATCACCTTTTTCCTCTCCGAAGAGAAGCTGAACAAAACTCGGACGAAGATTGACCGTACGTGTTTCCCTGAGTGCCTTCTTTCTTTATTAGTTTTCGGATGTTTTTCTTACTTCCTCCTTGTACCGCAGCTTTTGTTCAATCGGGCAGAAAATTCTCCCCTCCGGTACAACTGGGAGCTTGTTGACTATAGGGCCACTGAAGAGAAAAGGAGCCCTTCCTGCTCCTTCTGGCAGAAAAGCTCGGAGTCCTTCCGTTAGCAAAACCGCTGGTACTAAGAGGAAAGCCCCCGAGGGGCCCAAGAAAGTTGATCAGTTAAAAATAAAATTAATACGAAGGGAAAAGCTTGTTACCGAAACTGGTTCCACCGGTCCCCTTGCTGTTGTCCCTTCGGAAACAGGTACTCCCATGTCCACTCCTGCCTGCAGTCCGGGTGGAGTTAAAAAAGATGTGGATTTAACTCCCATATCATCCCTCTTCCCTGATCTGCATGGCTTTTTTTGCATAGATGAAGCTTTAACTCAAATACCGATTCCATTTTTTCCACTGGTATACCTTTTCACAGCCTCTTTTTTTCTTTTTCTTTTCGCTTTAACTTCGTATTTGTTTGATTACTTATGATTTGCCTCTCGCAGCTGCTGCTCCTCCTTCCGGAGACCCTGAGCCTGAACGGGCGCGTCGACCCGTGCGCGGTGTTGTAATAAAGGAAGGTGGTGCCCCGGAGGGAAAAAAGGCTCGCGAAATCCCGTCCAGTAAAGGCAAAGGTATTGCCGAGGGTAGTGCGGAGGGAAGCTCTTCTTCGGAGTCGTCCGACGCCCCTTCCCAGGAGGCCCCTCAGTCCGGAGCCAGGAGCAAGCATGCGGGCGACAGATCCTCTCCTCCATCGCGAGCTGATCCTTCGGTCTGCGGACCTTCTTCAAAACCGGACTGGGGCTATCACCGGAGAAACCCGATCCCTCGCATTCCATACGTTCGCGGAATGGGGTACAAGACCCTCTGGTCTACTGCTGCGGAGACGGCCCAAAATGATAATGGCATTTTTGCCTCTGCTTCTCATCCGACTCCCTTAAAACAAAAACTCCGGATCGGGGAGGGTAGCTCTGACGCTATTGTCCGCCACTCTCTTCCGAAGAGAGAGGCTTTTGACCGCCTCTGGAGTGCCTTAATTCAGGTTTGACTTCTTTATATATATTTACTTTGTAATACCTTCTGTTTTCGATTCTGATATTCTTGCCTTTTAGGCCATGGCGATGGCTCAATGCGTTGAGACCCAGTCTCAATATTCTTCCCAAGCCCTTCGCTCTTACGAGGCCCGTGGGGAGAAATACAAGAAAGCTGCCGATGAAGAGAAGGCCAAGGCTCAAGAAATCCTTACACGAGCGCAGGCTCAATTTGAGGCTGAAAAGGCCGCCCTCCGGGAGGAACTTCAAGAAGCTGCATCCATCGACCAAGAGGACGCTATCAACAGGTTGCAGGCTTCTTTTGATGATCAGAGGCGGGTGTTGGAAGAGGAAGCTGAAGACGTTCGGAAGGTTGCTGAAGAGATCCGGAGATCTACTAAGGATCTTCGGTCTTCCTTTGAGTCAGAGTTGGAAAAAAGGAACCAACTCTTGCAAGCGGCTGAGGCCAAACAGAATGATCTCCAAGCCAGCCTTGAAACGGAGAGGGAAAAGCTTGCGCAGGCAACTTTCCGAATTAAAGAGCTTGAGGAAGAGCTGGAAGCACAGAAGAAAAAGACTTCCGGTATTTTTCATATTACCGAAAGCTTCCATTTTCCTTTCTCTTTCATATTATTCTGCTAATCCTTTGCAATTTATGCAGAAAATCCAAGTCCTTCGTCGGAGACCGCCAGAAGTTCCGACTTTTGGCTTAAAAAGGTGTCTGGACTTAAAGCTTCATTAATCACTTCGGAGTAGGAGAGGGAACGATATCGGAGTCTTACCTTATCCTACGAGAGCCAGGTTGCGAAGTTAAAGGGGGCTCTCAAAGAGACGCAGTCGGAACTCCAAACGAAGGACCGTACTATTTCAGGTCTTAAAGAGACACTCTCTTCTCAGTGTCGTAAACTTGTCGGGGAGAGCCAACGAGTTGTATCCGAGTTTTTCTCTGAGAAGCAACAATCCGGGACGAAGCTCTTTACGATAGCTTAGAGTTGAGGCTCTTGCCCGTTCCACCGGATATCAGAAGAGCTGGCGAGGTTTTCACGGCCCGCAGGGAACACATGTTTTGCCCCATCTTTTATGGGATCAGCTATTGTGCGGGCCCGAAGTGATGCTTCTCTCACTCCGGTAGGCGAGAACAAGGAAGACTCGGAGGAAGCACCTCAACCCCTCAGAAGCGAACACAAGAATCCGAGAAGCTTGCGGAAGATCCTGCAGGGCCTGCATCATAAACTATATTTTTTGTTACAGTTTTTGTTACAGTCATCATATACTTTGTTTCGGAGTACTTTTGCTTTGTAAATAACATCCCCCTTTTTAAATGAATCAGCCAGATCTTTCGGGTATGACCGGAGCGACCGGTCTCCCGAAAGTCGGAGACTTTTGTTAATGTGGAACCTTTAAACTGCTTTTTACTTTTGCCAAGATTTCTTTTCGCTAACCTTTTAGTTACACACACTCTACCACTGTACACATGGTGAGATCGACGATTTAACACTCTACCGACTTCGAGTCGGTGAGATTGTCAGTTTAACACTCTTTTGTCTTCAAGACATGAGATCGTCGGATGAAATACACTACCATCGTTGATGGTTAGATCGTCTTATACAAAACACTCTACCATCGCTGATGGTGAGATCGTCGGCCATATTCTGTGTCCTTCTTTTCTTTTCTTAAAACTCTTTGTTCCTTGTCTTTGAGTAAGAGAAAAATTGTTTTTGCAATGTTTTTTGTTTTTGTTTGAAAACTTTATACATTATTACCGGAGAGTAAAACATTTTGAAAACAAGACAACTGAGATCGTCAGGTAAAACGCTTCATTGCTACTGCTCGTGAGATCTTCGGACATCCATATGAGATCATTCCTGCGCTTTTAACAAGCAATTCATAATCTTGTAGCCAAAAAAAGATATTACACATAGAACTTCTTGAGGCACTCAGCGTGCCAGGAATGTGGCAGATCACTCCCATCCACATTTCGGAGCCTATAAGATGCTCGATCTGTCTTAGCCTGAACGATATATGGGCCTTCCCACTGAGGTTGCAATTTCGCTGGTTGTTTTACCTCCGAAGTACCAAGTCACCCGCGGAAAAAGACCATTCCCTTACCCTTTTATTGAAATGACGTTCAATTCTCAACTTGTTTTGATTTTTTAAATCAGCGATCATTCGTTTTTCATCCAAAATCCAACTCATCTCGGATGCCTTCGTCGTTCTCTTCTTCTTCGTACCCTTTAATCCTTTTCGATGGATCATAATTTCCGCCGGTACCACGCCTCCAGACCGTACGTCAATCTATAAGGGGTTTCTCCGGTAGGCCCCTGATAGTCGTTCTATTAGCCCATAGGACTTGCGGTAGCACCTCCGCCCACCTTCCCCTTTTACCTTCCAACTTTCTTTTCAGAGCCTTCACGATTTGTCCATTAGTATTTTCAACCTGGCCATTTGCTTGTGGATGAGCTACAGACGCAAATCTCAAGTCAATCTTCCATTCTTCGCAAAACTCCCTAAAGCTTTTGCAATTGAATTGTGCGCCTTGTCCGTTATGATTACCCTCGGTATGCCAAACCGACACACGGCGTTCTTCCAAACAAACTCCTTTGTCTTTCGCGCAGTTATACTTACCATTGGAAGAGCTTCTACCCATTTGGTGAAGTAGTCTACCGCTACATACAAGTATCTATACCTTCCGGGAGAAGCCTCTGGAATGGTCCGACGATATCCAATCCCCATTTCGCAAAAAGGGATCGGAGAGGTGATAGACTTCATCTCCGCAGGTGGGTTTCCAACCCTCGGACCGTGTAACTGGCACTGCACACATTTTTTGACATAGTCTCCGCACATCTTTTGGATTGCCGGCCAAAAAGAACCCATCCTTAAAATTTTATGCATTACCGCTCTTCCTCCTTGGTGATTGCCGCATACCCCGTTGTGGACTTCGCTGACAAGCTCTAGTCCTTGACTCTCACACCACTTCAGTGATGTCTGCCAAAGATCGCTGTACAGTTGGCCGTTTCAAAAAAGAACGATGTTGCCCTTCTTTTTATGTTGGCCTCTTTTTCTTCCTCCGGTAGTGTCCCTTGCTGGATGTATCGGAACAATCGGGGTCTCCATGATTCACTCAAATCCGTTATTCAACTTGCCATTGTCTCCATTTTTCCTATACCGAGAATTTCTTTAATTGCAGGGACTTCCGCCGGTATTCCTTCCGCTGTACTTGCTAATTAGCCAGTACATCGGCTCCGAATTTTGGTCTCTGGATAATGTCGGAGATTGCATTTCGAAAATCTTGCCCTTAGATCTTGTACCTTTATCAAGTAGAGTTTCAGTTTTTCCTCCTTTGTTTCGAAGATGTTCTCACTTTGCCTTGCCACAAGCAGGAATCAGATTGTATTTCCAGCTCCGTCACCCCCAGGGCACAAGGCTATTTCCAGTCCCTGTATTAAGCCTCGTATTCTGCTCATTGTTTGTACTTCAAATTCCAACCTTACGCATGATTCATTTTCCTTCCATCGGGAGCTGGATTACAACCCCAACCCTGCACCGGTTTTTACAAACCTAGCTCCGTCCACCCAAATCTTGTACGGGACTTCCGCTCTTCTTGACAGAAGAAACGCCTCGGGGTGAAATCACCAGGGCCTGGGCTCTTATTGCTGTCGCGGAACATAATAGATTCAAACTGAGTAAGCTCTATTGTCCACGTAATCATCCTTGGAGGCGTTCGGGCTTCTTGGTGATTTGTTTCAATGGCCAATTGGTTCGGACGGTGATTCGGTGCGACTGGAAGTATGGTTTCAGTTTCCTGGATGCGATTACAAGAGCAAACAAACTTTCTCGATATTAGAGTATCTTGTTTCCGTGGCGGTTAAGATCTTCCCGTAAAATAGACAGGGATTTCCTTCTTTTCTTCCTCCATGACTAGGACCGGCCACCGCCCATTCTGAAACTGACAAATATAAGAATAGTCCATGGCCTGGTGACGGAACGCCAAGCTTCGGAAGCTCCTGAAGCATTTTCTTGATTTGTTCGAAGGCGTCTACGCACTCCGTATCCCACTGGAACTTTTTATTTTTCCGGAGGACATTAAAAAATGGGATTGATTTTTCTTGAAGCTTGGAGCAAAATCTACTTAAAGCAGTGAGCCTTCCATTCAGGGCTTGTACGTCCTTAATGTTTCTTGGTTGCGGAAGGTTGAGAACTGCTTGAGTCTTTTCCGGATCAACCTCGATTCCTCTCTGTCCGACTATAAATCCCAAAAACTTTCCTTGAGTGACTCCGAAGACGCATTTTTCAGGATTTAACTTGATCTTATATTTATCCAGGGTGTTGAAGGTTTCCTCAAGGTCTTCCATGTGCTGGGCTATAGAATCACCCCTTACTACTATATCATCCACATATGCCTCCACATTTCGGGACAACTGTTCCCGGAATACTTTGTCAATCATTCACTGAAAAGTTGCCCCTGCATTCTTTAATCCAAACGGCATGACCTTGTAGCTAAAAGTACCGGTCGAGGTGACAAAAGATGTTTTCTCTTGGTCATTTTTGTTCATCATTATTTGGTTATACCCGGAGAACGCATCTAAAAAGCTCATCACACTACTCTGCGCTGTTGCCGCTACGAGTTTATCTATGGACGGTAAAGGATAGAAATCTTTCGGACATGCTTTATTTAAATCTGTGAAATCCACACACATCCTCCATTTCTAGTTTGCCTTTTTAACCAAAACTACATTTGATAGCCATTTTAGATAAAAAAAACTTTTCTAATAAAACCGGCTTCCAGCAACCTTTCGACCTCCGCCCGGGCAGCTTTGTCCCTTTCTCTTCCTACAATCCTCTTCCTCTGTCGGATGGCAGGAAACTTCGGATCGACGTTCAGACTATGCTGGATAATGCTGGCGTCTACTCCGGGCATGTCCTTTGGACTCCAAGCGAACGTCTTTCTTCTTTTTTCCAAAAATCTCATTAAGCGAATCTGCTCATCATGGTGAAAAGCATTCCCAATTTTGAAAAATTTAGAAGGATCGGTGTTTAGGGGTACCTCTTTTGGTTGCTCCGCCGGCACCACTACCTTCTCTGAGGTTTCTCTGGGCATGCGCGCTCTGGCCTCTCCCTCTCCGTATTCTCGACTGGAGCCGACCTCTTTGACTACGTCCTCTTCCGGAAAGTCCTCGGTGATCCGTACTTCGCACACCCTTGCTGGTTTCTGGCTCTCGGGGATGGATACCAACCTTCCACCCCTTGTCAAGTATTTGAGCTTGAGATAGTAGGTGCTACAAACAGCTCCGAAAGCATTGATTCCGGGTCGCCCCAAGTAGATGTTGTACCCGGACAGGTCTCGCATGATGTACAAAGTTATTTTTTCTGTTCTCCGGTCATCCTTTTGGCCTAACGTCATTGTGACGTCGATACTTCCGTTGGCCTGAGCCGTGATTCCTCCGATGAACCCTCCGAAAGTAGCAGTAAATGGTTTGACCTTTTCGTCCGGGATTTCCAGTTTCCAGAACGCCGCTAGGGAGATCACATTTGCTCCCGCTCCGCTGTCGACAAGGATGTTTCCTACCATCCTATCATTGATTTGAGCCCGAATGACGAGGGGGTCATTATGGGGGTAGTAGACTCCCATCTCGTCCTCCTCCGTGAAGTAGATAGGCGGTAAGGGCTCCCTTTTTTGGATCTTCTTCTCCGGTAGCTTTTCATGGACCTCATGTACATGTCTTTTCTTTTCTTTTGCCGTGAATGGCCCCTTTTCTGAGAACAAACCAGTTATGACCCCAAAATCGAAAGATTTGCTATGGTCTAACTCGGGGTGATCCTCATTCCTCATGCTACCTCCGCTATGCCCGTAGCGAGATCTGTTCTGGTAGTCGTTGTTACTCTTTTGCTGTTTGGAAGCTTCCTGTCTTTGCTTTTCTTGTTTCCTCTTTTGCTCATCAATTTTGTTCAGTTCTCTTGACAATGTCACACAATTGGTCGTCCTGTGGTTGTAGTGCCCGTGGAATTCACAATACGCCAATGTGTTCTCTCCTAAGGCAGGCTTCTTAGGGGGCGGAAGATAGCCTTCCCTTATCGCGGCTGCGTACCTCCCTGGAGCGATAGTAATAACTTTTGCTCCATATGTCGACTTGCCTCCAGTATGGGAAGTCGTGACTGGATCCTTCCCATACGGCCTGTATCTTGCTCCCCAAGGTTTCGAAGCAGACGTCTCCCCATAACTCGCGCAAACAGACAGCGCTCCTCCTTGCTTCTTCTCGTTAGCCAGCCTGAAACTATTGGCCAATTCTTTTGCCTTATTTTCCGCAATCTCCGATTTCAAGAAATCGTGCAGCATTTCTGCTAACTCTCCGTGAGTTTGCGGTGCTTTGGTAGCAATTTTCCCTGCCAACCTTGGATTTTCCAATCCATTCCCGAAAGCTTTTACCAGTATTTTCTCATCCACATCGTCTACTTCAGCCACTTGCTTATGGAAGCGCTCGCTGTACTCCTTCACCGTCTCTCCCCTTCTCTGCCTGATGTCCATCAGCTCGATCGTATCTTTCTGGATCTTTTTACTCGCTGCAAAGTAAAGTTGAAATTCCTCTGTAAGCTGTTTGAAGCTTGAGATGGATTGTGGTTTCCGAGAGGAGATCCAATTTAGAGCTCTTTTAGCGAGTGTTCCCGGAAACAAATTGTAGAGTGCCTGGGAGCTGATCCCTTGAGTGTTCATCGCGAAGATGAACTTCTTGATATGTTGAGCGGGATCCCCGGTTCCATCGTACTTCTCTATTGTCGAAGCGACAAAGAACGGTGGGAGCTTCTCCTTCCGAATATTTTCGGTGAAGGGATATAGCGACATGTCGATGAGGTCTTCCTCTGCATCTTTTGGTGGTGACTTCTCCTTTCGGCTTTCTTCACTCTTTGATCCGCTCTTCGCTTTCAGGTTCTCAATTACGCTCGCCATTTCGTCGATCTTCTTCTGATGCTCTAGATCTCTATCCGTCAGCTCTTGTTGGAACCGTTTGTTGCTTTCAGCGATCTTCTCATTAACTTCCTGCGCAAAACTCCTCATCAGATCGGTGAGGTCTTCCTTTGAGAACGAGCTTTCTCCGATTGCAGCCATTTTCCCCTTCCCTTTGCTTGATCGTGGTGCCATGGTCGAATCGAGAGACAAGAAACGTGACTCTGTGGATTGGATCGCGGTTGTCTTTCGACGTTCGCTTCCCACAGACGGCGCCAAATGAAATGGAGTAGAATTCGTGTTTGGACAAAGGTTGCAAAGAGAACGCCTAACGATGTATTGTATTGTTTTGAGCCTGTCCAATTACATAGCTTATGACTCTTATTTATAGGCCCCCTATAAAGTATAACCGTTTCTGTGGGCCTACACTATTCTAGAATATTCTCCAATATACAAGGTTTTCCTATAATTTATTCCTTTTGTCGAATAGTTACTTCCAATCTATCGGAGAGGGCCTTGTTTCGCTTTGCTTCGGAGGCGGGGAAGACCATATGGCTTATCGTTCTTCTGCAGGCTATCCAAAGAATGGTTCTCTGGACGTCAGGGTCCGATCGTTGGGGTCGGTAGGAGACTCTTCTATTGTCTCCGCAGGCGGCATGTACCCTTCGCTAGCCACTTGGTTACTACGCGTGGTGGAACCCCACTTCACTTATAACTTCTCAAGTTTGTAGTTTGGCATTATAAAAGATGGGTCTCATGTAAAGAATATTCTCATAGAAGTCCATATTCAGGTTGATGTTGCAAAGTTGTAGAGGAGGATCGTTTATATGAGGTTTAACGGTTAGAGGAATGAGGCTAGGTGTACCTATTATAAGTTGTCTTATTTTCTACTACATGACTATATGAGAGTGTGATGAGAGGATTCCTAAGGGTGTCAATTGGCTTCCTTATGGTGTTTTGCTTCGCTCTCCTCCCTAACGGTGAATGATTCAGAGTTCATTATTCGGGTTTGTGAGAGGAGACATCTTAAAATTGTGGAGAGCAGGGTGTTTTTACTAGTTTTATGAGGTTAAATGTTTGGCAATTTATGATGCTGGTGGTGGTAAGAGGAGGGGTGTGGGTAAGGCTGGTAGAGCGATTTTGTGACTTTGAGTGATTGATGGGGGGGGGGTCAAAGTTTGGTTGTGGATCTAAGGAGACGAGTGTGAGCTTGATTCTTTTGTTTTTTTTTTCAAGAAGTGTGAGTCCTTTATAAGGCGTGGAAGAGGGAGGAAGCAAGGGAAGTATGAGAGGATAGGGTGTTGCAATTGTGGAGAGGGTGGGTGCGTTGGGAAAGGTTGAAGTGGGTGTTATTTGAGATTTAGGGTAAGAATAGGAAAGTTGGTAGTTTGAATACATTCTCTCGTGTTGATGATACTTTAGTAGATTTCATAGTGTCTCGAGTGCAAGGTTACAATGATTGTAAGAAGAGCATGTTGGCTTATGAGGTTAGTAATTGTATGCCAAGTTGTAAGGGTATTTCTTATAATATCAAGGTAACGAATGATGTTTCAAATGACTTTAGTCGAACGATAGATCATGCTAGTAAGTAATGCCACCAAAATCAACGAGTTGCCTAAATATGAGCTGAAGAGGGTGGCACAATGGCTGTGTCACGGGTCACAAAAGATTGTAGTATGTGACAGGGATGGAAAATATGAAGCTCGGGTTGGGGTTTCATTGTTTATATTGATTATGTTGGTCGAGATGGTGGTATTACTTTCCTTGCGCTGCTAGACAACCATAGTACAACCAAAAACTCGATCAAACACTTTGTTGATGTTAGAGCATCCACAACAATGCCTAATTTCTTAACCCTTCCCTATGTACCATGTCACTAAAATACTATATTTTATTTGTTAAGAAACTTACTCTACTACAATAATAAAATTTCTTAACACTTCCCTATGTGTCATGTCGCTATAACTTTTACTTTTTCTATTTATTTTACTACAATGATGTGTGTGTGTGAATTGAAAAGTAGAGAAGAGGGAAGGTATGTGTGCAGAACCACAACCAATAACAAAACACTATAGTACAATCCTTAGTTAAGGAACAAGGGAAGAAAAGTGGGGTGAATCCATTCTGACGTAATGACTTTTTGGATGGATTGACCTTGGATGCTCTTATGTGCTTCCAAGGCGCTTAGACACTTCCAAGACAGCTCATCCTCCATTGTATTGTAAATCATCACATTCACCTTGATTTTGCAGGTTCATTTACAAAAGTTCCCCTGTAGAATATAAGAACTATTCATCTAAATCTGAAATAACTACTGTTCACTGCATAGGTATACGATCACCACTTACTAAATGCAACGTACACCTGGGCTCCGTTCGGAGATGGCATATTCTTGATTGTTTTGGGGATGGTCCCCATGTGGGTCCTACGTTCTACTCCAATAATATACTGTCACATATAAAACAACCACAAAACAGTCATACCAAAACAACCATGCCGAATGATGCCCTGGTTCTAACTCGCGCAAAAATACAAATCGTCAACAAATGTCAGTAAACTTTACGTGTCGCTTAACAATGGGCCACATTTCTGCCTTTCCAAACAGGGGCAAATTCGACCAGTACTCCTACGTATGTACAGGTTCGTCTCTCGTCATGTCATGGACAGTTTGGCTAGCATAACATCAGAAGCCTATCGAGAACAACCAAATGAAGCCGGTATAACATCAGGAAGTTGCCTCTCCAAGGTCACATGGCACTTAAGAGAGCCGCTCAGGCTCAGCTAGCATGACGTGCGAGAAGACCCTCCTTTAGCACTCGGAAAACGTCAATATGGCAATATGCTTTGCAATGCAAGTACGAGTGTTAAACAGTGACGTGGTAGAGCTCAGGCTACCTCATTGTATAACAAATGAAGTTCATTCTTCCATAAAATATCCAAATGATATAACACCGCTCTTTCTTTGGTGTTATATCTAGGTCGGAATTCGGATTATGATCTACTTCCATTTAAATGCTTCATATTTTTACAACGGATAAAATCAAACAAAGATTGCCCGATAAAGCCAATCACTGAATCTCACAACATGCACATATGCAATCAAAACTATGTACAAGTAAGGCCAAATGCATGGCAAACGCTGGCTTCAAATGGAATCGAAGAAACCAACCCTCAACACCCCTCCCCCTTCCAACACTAGGAGAAAAAAAAACATAATGGATATCTTTTGCTTTTAGCTTTTATATATACAAAAGGTCATCAATCTCACGACTATACCTAGTGTACAACGCTGACGAGCACTGCTAACCCGTGAAGAACTGCATATATACAGATTGCACAAGCAAGTCACAGACCTTCCCGTCCATAGCAACACCTGCGGATAACCAGCACATCAAATATACTATTTTCTAGGAAACTTAACCTACAAGATTTTGGGCTGTACGAATGCAACATCATCATTGTCATATGCATGAGTTTAGACAAGAGCGAAAAAAGTGATACATGGAGATAACGTAGAATAGAAGTTGACATCATGATATCAAGATCTCATGACGGAAGCTATACTAACAATGTCATCTATGTATTTTATTATCTATCTAGGTTATCTGTAAAATGTACGGCCACCTTAGGGAATACGCATCTTATCCATCATTAAATGGTGTCAGCTTTAAACCTCTAGGGCAAAGAGAAAAATGATGCAGCTGAACAGCAAAGCGTCAAACCTGTCAAGTGAAACTTCAGTCCCCGGGCTCCATAACACGTCAATTGGGGCTTCCTTTAACAGCAACCGGTTTTCAAGCTTAGAAGGAACCCCGCTGACTTGGCTGTTTTCTTCTAAGCTAGCAAGAGGCAACAACATACTTGTCCAGAAGCAAGACGCTGAACCTAAAAAAAAAACCATCTTTAATCGTTCACACTGCATATCCACTTCAAATTTAAAAGCAATATATTGGACAGGCAACTGAAGTTTACCAATTCATGAATCTCTTCGGTTAGAGGAACCTGAATACTTCTTAATAGACTCTTCTTTATGATCCGGATCAAGGCTGGAATCAAAAGCTCCATCAGAAATTGAAGTGCAAGGAAAAAGGGTAGTAATTCAGTAATACTCTAAGTCTAAGAGTGATTAGCCCAATAGTTAAAAGCAGAAATAAGTAGTGCCTATGGACCATTTCCCTCACTCTTGGGGGTAGGGAGAAGGGCGTATCCAAAGAGGGATTAACAATATAAGCACAACGTACGTGTTTCTCACACCAAGCAGAGTACGATATGCAGCTTGAGCAGCTCCAGATGCAGGAGCAACGGCAGCAGCTGGTGCGCCTTTCATAGCATTGACAAAAGCGGATGAAGCACTATTGTCTCTCTGGTAGCTTCTTAAGGGGCTATGAATGAGTGCAGAGGCAGCTCTACCCAGACCATCGGTGATACTATCACAAGCCTGTCCAAGATAAATAGATAAAGAGAGCTCAGAATTTCATGAGATTGCCAGTGGTTTACAGTTTCAACACCAAGCAACATCTGTGCACTAGACTAGTCTTGGTTAAAAGAGATCTTCGACTCTTCTAAAACAATTCCATTTAGGAAGCATCCATGAAATGTATAAGCTGCTAGATCCTTATTTACACATCTTCATGTCCTTCTCTTCCTCACAAAGTAAAGTTACTTTTTCTCCCTCCTATGCAAAAGGACATACTAGTTACTTTACAGAGGGGGTATTGCTAGTTTATCAAGAATGCAAGGGCACTTGATTGACAACCACCTGAACAGAACCAGAAGGCAAAATTCCCGAACGACTGACCTGCTGGAAACCCTGTTGAGCATCCTTAGGCTGATCATATCTAACACCACTCCTCATTTCACTCTCTACATGCCGCTGTAAAGAGGGCTGCATGCTGAGCATGTACTCTGCATGAAGCAGGATATCATGGGCCCCGCCAGCTATATGTACTCCTAGCCCAATAGCTTCAACTGATAAACTTCTAAGGAATGCCAGGCTACCTGAAAGCACAATGAGTGTCATCCTTGGTAAGGTGCACAAAGACCAATAGAATAGATGTCTGAAACTAAATCTATACAATAATCACTGGAAGTCTACCAAAACAAGAATTCCAGATGTTATGTACATGAAATACTTGTACACACACGTGTGCAGCATCCAGGGTGCTACCAGAGAACCTTCAAGAAAATAGGTTCGGATGACCATAATAAGTTCTACCCCAGGAGTTGGATATCAAATGCTTCATAGAGACAGTAAGACTAAACATTGTTCTAAAAAAAAAATAGTATTCACAACTCTCTACCTCTTTGCAGACTCTTCAGCAACCGATGGTCCTTGCAGTAGCTCTTCACAGGCATTGAAACCAACTTTGCAGCCCCTGAACCAACTGTGACCAGAGACTGGATTGTGGGAATGCCTTGTAGGAGCTTATGCATCTATATTAATAAACATAATTTATTTTGCAGCAATCTTAAGTCAAAGGAATCTGTATGTATATTAGAAACATATGAACGTCTTCAAGGTAATACATACCTGATTTTGGGAAATTTCTTCCAACCAATCTCCGATCACAGTTTCAAAGACATTCTTCAGACCATAAACCCCAATAGCCTGGACATGCTTTAGTTGTAGTTCGACCCCCTGCATTATTAATACCAGCATACAGTTAACAAGCATCTTCTATAGGCTATGTTTCAGGGTGACACCATATATCTATCAATAATGAAAGTAACTTATACATCACTATTAACTACTATAACCCTGAAAAAGCCGTTGTCACACAGAGATCAACGGAAAATTATAAGTGATGCTCAAGAGAAGGATTTCAATGACTAGGGACCAAATTGTTCCTCTCCTGACTAATAGTATATACAGGATTTTATAATTTAACGAGGTTCTACTTATAGAAGGATCTGGTCATTACAGTAGGATCATCTTAGAGAACACAACCAGTAACAGCACTCCTACAAACAAAGATCATTAACCTCAAAACATCATTTAACCATTATAACACAGAGATGGAGATCATTAAATATGAATTATAATGTACCTTCCAAGGAAGTATATTGACAAGCTCAATGTACTTCCCCGAGCTTAATGCTGCAAGGTCAACCCGACTAGGTCTATAGTCAATTCGAACAACAGTAGGCCATATGTTGAATTTCTGAAATTGGAGAAACAAGCATCAGTCATTTTCTATTAGGAAGAAATTCAGGTCACACAGCAGTGTCATGCCAGAAAAACTTGGAAGGTAAATATCTTAGAATTTTAAGAGATCACAGTTTGAAAGGTGGAAGATATAGCAGATATCAACAAGAACTTGCCTGAAAAAAGGGAAGTAGTGCCTCCTCCTTCATAGTTGAACTTTCGGGATCATTAATATCTGATGACATACTTGTTGCAACGGAATCATCAAAAGAAGTCCTCCTTTCCCCAAAAAAGGCAACAAGGAAATCCAAATGGCTCTGATGAAGATGCAGCAGCAGAGGGCATACAGCAACATGTAGTCTGAAGGTATTCATGTAAGAAGTATTACAGATTGTCCAACCCAGGTAATCAGATTGAAAAATAAGGTATAATTTAAACTATTTAATGAAACAAGAAATCAATAGCTTTAATGGCAAAGCAAAGAAAAGCCATAGACAGAGCAAATGCCAAAATGCGCATGTGGTAATGTTCAACAAAGAATTGCAGAGAAAGGGCAGGGAAACATCTAAATGATGAGGTATTACTAGTAGCCTAACTAGGGTATAATGCATCTAACGCAACATTCAACATCATTGGTACCATAGTAAACACAACACCAGCTTGAGCAACCTATGTAAGTCAAGAAGGAGAGTTCGATAAGCAACTTACCGATACTCCTCGAGAGGAGTTGAAGGATCTGGCCTCACAGCTTCCAAGTCAATTTTTAAAGCTTTTGAAGAGGACTGTCTAGGAAACTCCTTCGAATGATAATATCCCAATACCTTTTAAATCAATAAAAGATGAAAGGTGAAGGTATGCAAGTTCAAAAGTTGATATGTCAAAAGAAACTGCCTGAAGTAAACATACCAGTTTCCAGGGAGCATTTCTGCTTTTATCATAGAGATAACAATCTTTAACAGAGAGCCGAAGCTTGGACGCACTTACTGCTCCATCAGGATAGGTAGTATACTGTATATTTGTATCACATAATTCAAGTTCCAGACAAACATTATTGTTCCTTCCATCGGCACTGCCTGAATGGTCACCCTGTGCCTCCCCCTCATGCCAGTCAATACCAGAAAGCATTTCCCATTGGACATTTAAGTTGCTCAGAAGCACCCTTCCCTTGAATCTTTCAGAATTATCGCATTCTAAATTTCCCGATGACATATTTGTTCCTTCCACACACGTGCTGGTTGTCAGGTCAGTGATATGAGAAACATGGTTTTCCAGAATTTCCAAGGATGTGTTTCCATACCATCCACTGGATCCTCTTCTAGCATCTTGACTTGCTCCATCAGATAGATTTGATTCCCGAAATTCCTCTGAGCGCTGTTTGGCCTCAGTAGGCTTTGACAGAGGACCTAGCTCGGATAAATAGTAACCCTCCATAATTTCAGTATTCTGTAAAATTGAACTCAGATGGCCTTCTAACCCAGCTACTGGTGCAGAGCTATCGGAAACTCCCGACAGACTTTTGCTCGATTCAGAGAGACAACTAATACCTTGCCTGTCTGGCAGAGCATTGATGGAGACATTGGGTCCATGATGACCCAAACTTTCCTCACGGTTGACACCAAAACTAAATGCATCTTCGTAGATCATATCAATTAAGCCAAGAGCTTGGACTTCCCTAGGGGAATCTGAACCAGTTTGCTTTACGTTGGAAGCAAGACTATGACCATCACTTTCCGTATCTTCTGCTGGGATAATTCTACCTTGTGTTTGCTCCCACCTGTTCTGCAAATGTACAAGCCATTCCTCCACATCAGGAGCAAAGAGCTGCTGGATTTGAGAGGCAAGAGTCTTTAAGCCATTAGCGGTATCATGACAAGTACTAAGAGCAATGTGTGACTCTGAACTAGCTAGCTCCCAGCTTCCGTTTTCCATATTTGTTCTCAACACTGCAAGGAAAACAGCTACACTAGCAACCTTACAGTATCCAGTCTTATGAAGGTACTCAAAACCATAGTCACCATAGGAATTGTGAAACTTAGATACAGGATGTAGTAGGAGACCCACATCTAGGATCTTAATATTGTACTGAACATCAGACGCAGATGCCCCTCTCTGACTAGAAAGCCTCAAGGATGATGCAGCCAGCAGGCAGGCAACAACTGGTTCACAAGTTCCTTTGTCTGTATCAGTAAAATCGCACTTGAAAGAAGAACCCAGATGACAACTGACAGATTTCTGTAAGACAGGCTCATAACTTAAACCACCATCCACCAAACTGAAAGTGAAAGAACTTTCAGGAGCAGCACAATCTTGGACACCTTTACTTCTACCTTCACTTCTAGTGCTATTATCAGGCGAATTTTCCGGAGATGGTAACTTAAAGAAATTGCAAATATATCCATCCAATCCAGCCGCCCACCAGGGGCAACAAGAGTAACACACCTCAAGGTAACCGACATAAAGCTGTGACTGTCCTCGGGATCCCAAAAGTATACAATATCAGAACCAGCATCCCTACAAAACAGAACATTTGAACCCTCTCCATTTCCACGCCCTTTTGAGCTGTTAGAAGCCAGGAGAAGAAGAAATTCTTCGCCTGGAACACCTGACACTGAGCCTGCAAGCTTCCCACCTTCATGGGATAACCAGAAGAAATCAGACCCCCTGGTGCCACCAACATCAGAGCCAGACAGCAACTGAAGACTATGGACATTCAGTTTTAAATTATTCCATGAGCCAGGCAGTTCTCTCTGCAATGAGCTCTTTTTGGTGGAATCCATCACATCAAGCTCTAATGAAACTTCCAGAGAGTTGCAATCCAGAAGAATCGACTTCTGATCTTCACCATTTTCTTTGATGACATGGTCTGAATTTCTAGCCAAACCACAAAACATATCCAACACATGATTCAGAAGGAAGCATAAGCTAGCATAATGCTTGCTGCCAAGAGCTACCATGACAGAAGACAGGCGAGCATGGAGAAGAAAATTAGAGCTCGAAATCATCTCCTTGTTTGAGTATGCAAATCCTCAGCAACCTTCCTTTTAGCAATAGAGGTAAACTCATAACCTCTTTCAACACGTCTATGCTTGCTCGAAAGATCATCTGATGTTGCCAAACACTTCGCTTTATTCTTAATCCAAGCTCCTGAAACTGCATTTTCTGGATAGAGAACACTCACAACAGAAGGGTGGCCAGCAACTTCCTTGAGTGATAGAACTTTGTGAGAAAAGAACTGCTTCTGGGAGTAGGCAGAACTCTGACTGTCAACGTCTTTTGAGTTCCTCGTGATCAAGTAAACATCAACCGCAGATATAATAAAATGAAGCGAGACAGAAGTTGGCATAGATTCTTCCATAAGAGAGATGTCTTGACCCTCAGATTTCTGTACTGAAGAAAAATCAAGTGTAGTAAACTGATTGGAGGAGAGATAACTTCCAAAACCTTCGCAGCTATTTGTTGGATAGCACAAGGTCACTCTTGCTGTAGGAATGAAAATGTTACCATGAAGGCTTCCTTTTGAAGATGAGCCAATGGAATCAGGATGAGCTCTTTGATTAGCATCTATATTGATGAATTTTTTTTGTTTTTCTTTGAGGTTTTCAGATGGAAAATTATCAGAGCTGTGTATGCCAGAAGAACTATGAATTCTAACTAAAAGTTCCAAGAGCTCCTTCAATGAATGAAGGTTCACCCACAAAAGTAAAGGGGGAAGCTGGAGAGAAAAAGAAGTTGGCCCTGTAAAGCAGCCATCGGATGACTTTGAACTCCTGTGAAGCAGAAAACTGGTGGGTCCAAAAGTCTTAAGCAATGAGGCTTTGACTAAGTTTTTTCTCCTGATCTTCTTCATTTCCTTGCATCTTCTAGCAGATGGTAAGCCAGATGCCTTCTTCACTCTTAGATCAAAAACCTTAGAATATGCAGAAAATGAAGGCAAAACATTCTGAACTTCTTTCTGTAGGGTCTGAATCAGACAAGATAGACTTGATACATTGTCCATGCCACTTTCTGAGCCAGAAATTACAGCATCTTCCTTGATGTCAAAGCAATCATCAAGTATGATATTATTGACCGTTGCTTCTAACCTCCAATCTTTAGGGCACACCTGTTGGCTTTATCAAAGGTATGACGATTAGAGATTTTTGTGTTTAGGTAGGGATTAGATTTATTGGAGGAGTATTTTTTTTTAATAAAAAAAGGAAGAATTCACCCGAGTGATTACCTGCAAAACAATTATGATATCTTTCCATCTAGATGCAAAATAGTGTTCAGATGAGCCAATGCCAGTGAAATCCTGACATTCCTTCTGGTTTTCATCGATAAATAAAGTTATAAGAGAAACTTCTGCAAATGTGATCTTCAAATTGGTTTCAATATGCTGCTGTTCTGCAGGAGACAAAGAACATCTCAGCAATATAGCACAAATACTATAGCAGCACAGAGTTGGACAGCACACAATTGACGAGACACTACACTGTCACTTACAACCAGAAGAAACAATGTTTTGAGTAGGAAGATTTAACAAAACATACCAGCAGGAAAGTGAGAAGATCCAGAAGCAATGTTTGATGCTGCCGTTATCACACTGAAAACTGAGCATATTGAGTTCCACATTCCACTGCTCCCCAACAAGGACTGGGAGCTTCTCATACCATCAAAGCATTCAAAAAACTGATCCAAGCTGCAGGCGCCAAAAAAAGGTCACTCAGCATTGAAATCTTCATATTGAACTAAGTTGATTTTTCATCTCTTTTTGTCTTTTTTTTTACAATGTATGCATTGCAGCAAATAAGTTCTTTAATATACAGCTTATAATATTGACATATCCCTAAGCTCAGGAAGGGAAGGAACAGAGGCCAGAACCTCTATCATGTTTTACAAGACCAACAACAGATGATTAAGAAAGCCAACTATGAAAACAGTACATTTAAATAAATTCAGAAGTCAAATGCTTGAGTGTATGATTACAAAAATACATTTTGCCAAATCATTAATAAGTAGCTGTAGGAGAAAAGGAAACATAAAGTACTCATTGGAGCTTTTTTCATTTTTGTCAGACAAGTGTCAAGTTACAAAATACAGGCTTAGAAGAACGCTATTCTTTAAAAACAAAACAGCTGCATGAAAACGAATTTGAGCAACTTAAGAAAACTGATTTGAAGCAATGTCAAAATGAATGGGATCAGTTCTTTTTAGCCTACCTATTACTCCATTATTTCAAGACTTAGTAACTTCAATTTTTGGAAATAACAAATCAACAATCCAGAAAGTCAATGTCACTATGTCATACATATTAAGTGCACAGAAAAGAGTACAAGAAACCTGGCTCCCAGATCTCTTTCTTCAATTCGGTCTTTCTTGCTTTCTGGCACCCAATCAGATATCAGATGTGAGTCCTGGAGCAGTGTATCAGGACGTACGTCTTCTCTCAACAGGAGACCTATATCCGTTGATAGGCTACCCCAGCTAGGCAAAACCTTGTCATTAGGCCTGGAAGGAGAACATGGAATCGAGGAATAGGAGCTACACATCATACTTGAATCAACCAGGATGGAATTCTTGTTCTGGTCATGATTACTCGGGAGGTTGTTCTTGTAGCTTTCAAGAGTTCCCCACAACAATAAGAGCCATTCCATGACACTGGGCTCCAATTTTACTTTTACAGGGTTTATATGACAGTCTGCATCAACCTTACGTATTTCCAAAGAACCATTCTTCCAGGGAAGTGATAAGGTCAGTGTGCCGGAAATCCCATTTCTATCACCGCTCAAAATATTAGTTGTCGCTGTTGAACAGCAGTCTGAGAGGGGAGCAAATGGTTCCAATTCATCATTTAGATCCTCACCCATCTTTAGAAGTTCAAGGGAGACGCCTTGGAATTTCAAAAAGTTGGCAAGACGATTTATCTGCAAAAAGTTTCCAACTTTTGCATCACCACCCAAAGATGAATCTCCAGAAATGCGAGTCCCACATTCAATATCTGCAATTCGCAGAACCAATGTCTTTTGAGACCTAGCTTTCTCTCCATAGTTCTCTGTGCGAGGATCAAATGCAATGATTACATTTTTGACCTTGACATGGAAACTTGTGAGCAGAGATTTAACTGCATTGGCAACCACCTTAACACCCTCATGAACACCTGGTGAAGTAGATGCCATGGACTCATTGCACCACGGATGATTATGCTGTCCCACGTCTGCACTTACAACTCCACTACTTCACCTAAATTACAAGGTTCAGTCCCTTTAGATACCCCAGCGTTGTTAGCACAGTAAGCAGGTCCAACCGCCAGCCCAAGCTCCAGTTCAAGCTCATCAATTTCAATGATACAACCCTCACCAAACCATGGTAATTTAACACACAAAGAGCGGATTGATCCAGCTTTTACTCTAAGTGGTGCTACATCTTGAAGCTGAAACAAAACATAATACAGTTAACATATGGAGTAAAAATGAGAAAGGCATAATGAAGTATCTTCACACAAAAGACCGTTGCAGTGAATTGCGATGCAATATTCCACCTATAGACTAGCATAACCAAATTTGGAGAGAAAAAATCAATTGCAATCCTTGAGCATACTATAGAGGGGTTCTTTCAATCAACTCAACAATAGTTGAAAACTAGCAGAGAACAACAAAACTCTGAACAATCAATGAGATAACCGTGAAAATGAAAGTGAGGTACATCCAGAAATAAGTTGGAAAATAAGTGCACAAGAATACAACAAAAAAGATATATAACAACCACACCATATATATATCTACTATAAATTGTTATTAACTTCACTTAATGTATGAAAGAAATGGTAAAATACACTTGTATAATTGTACTTCACACTGACGAAAGATCGTTTTCTCAATGTTTCAAATAATTTTCACATTACATTAAAGTTCGAATGTAAGCTCTTCGGTACCAAGAAACAAGAAAATGTTTATAGTGAAGAAGTAAGTGTGACTATATGGTGAAGCAGAAACAGAATTGTCAATTAGAACCGGAAACAAAGATGATTGGCACACTCAGTCTTAGATACATCAGTGCAGTATTTTTGATACTTCACTTCTCAGAAAACATCTAAGTGACAAGCAATTAGAAGATCAATATCCAAAATCATTTGCTACATTGAGAGGAACCTCAGGAAAGATACTACTACCCACGGTACAGGGCCTATTAGCAGGGGCGGATGTCCCTATAAAGACCACAGGGGGAGGGTGGGAGAAGAAAAAACATAAAAGAATAGCTAACAACTAATTTATAGTGACTCCTCACAAAGTTCACATCATTTGTTTGCATAAGACCTTCCACAAGTCCGAAATAAACATGAATTTTAAACTAATTTACGCTGCATGTAACATTATATACATGTTAATATACAAGCACTAGAGTAATTGGTGTATAGAAACATTGTGGAGTGAATTTCCCTGCTCACCTCTGTCTTCCTCTGTCTTTTTTATTTATTGATGATTAGTATTGCATGGACTACAATTACAAAATATTTTCTAAATTTTATTCGACATATTGGTGTTACTATCATAATACGGTACATGATTCTCCCTCCTCACGTTAGAGATCAGAAATAAAGGAAGTTCAATTGATGTGTCAATCAAAAAGAGAACTCTGGATCCGGATTGTCATAGAACTGTAAGGATAAAAAAAAACAGATAACTTAGCAGCAGAAGAGTAGGCAGTTGATAGGAAGCTAACCTCGTGATTAAGTAAGTCAACATTAAGAGCGAGATCAGAAAGCTGGATGGTACCAGCGGATAATTGAATATCAAGCTGATCATTATCAATTTCGCCGATGATGAACTGGCCAAGCTTCTTTTTCAATAAAAACTTGCATATCTTTTTTATGAAGTAGCGAGAGGCCATAGCCTCCGCTGACTTCGCGATGTTCCAAGGGAACATACAGACTGCTTCAAGTGAACCTTACTAGGGTTTTGGATGGGAACCGTCCTCGGTAGATTGAAGGCCGTGCCTCCATCCACATAGAGAAATTGATCGCTGGAGTTGAAGGGATAGTTGAGCGAAGAGAAAAATATAAAGCCACCGAGAGCTCCCAATTGCTGAACTGGAATCCAACTAGTATGCAAGGCCTTGGAAGGCGAGAACTTTTTTATGCAGAGCAATAGGTTGGTCGTCCCCTCCTCTCCAGAGCCCCAGGAGGAAAAGGGGGGTTTCGTGTCAGATTGCTCGCTTCTGTAATTTGATGTCACTCACGTAACATTAAAGTAATTCGCGCCTATTTTTTGTGTTAATCTATGCTGATTGACACTCTTTCTTATCTTCAAGCTTCAGCATTCTTCCCGGGGAGAGAGTATTAAACAAACAGTTGTATTGAAACAGCAGTAATATTAGAAATATATAAAAAGTTAAGGGAAAATTACATCCCACCCACGGCTTTTTGACCGAATTACAAAAACCACCCACGAGGTTTAGGTATTTAAAATGTCCACCTCTCACTTTCTCAACGTTTGTCATCCGTCACTTTTTTTCCCTTTCTGTCACTTGTGTCTGCTGACATGGCTGTAGAGTCCACGTGGCATTATATTATTGGCATAATAGTTTGCTGACATGGCATACTAATACACATCATACTTAAAATCCCTAACTTCAGAAATCAAACCTCAAAACCCTAATTTCCCGTAAACCCATTCTACTCCTCCCCTACTATTCTCTTCTGGTTCTCCTCGCTGCTCTGATACATCGTCGCTTGACTTCTTGAACTCGCGGAGTGTTCTCCTCGCAGGTTGCGAATCTCTACCCTTTTCACTTTGCGACGCTAAAGGCGGTTGGTTGTTTAGTCGGAGTTGCATGTCGCTTGCTTTGTCGGGGAAGTGATTCGGTTTGTTATGCGAAACTTTTGGCTTGTATTACTTGACTTCCCAATTTTGCTTTGTTACTGGAACTTGTTGTTGGACGCCTACAATCTGGCTTAATTGTATTACTTGACTTCCTATTGTCGCTTGCTTTGTGGTGTGGCTGATTCGTTTTGTTATGCGAAAATTCTGGCTTGTATTACTTGACTTCCTGCTGTCGCTTTGTTACTAGAACTGGTTGTTGCATTTTTAGGGTTACATATATGTTGTGGTGTGGCTGATCCTAGTCGTGTGACCCTCATTACCTGTTTCATGGACAACTACAATCTGTCGCTTATTTCTGTCAACTATGAACCCTAGAAATTGATTTCTGGGTTATCTTTGCACTATGTGTAGTATTAATGATGTGCACCATGATTTTAATTAGCCCTCTTAGTGAATCCAGTGTAAACGCTAATTGTCAATTGTGTTGAAGCGGCAGCAGTTTCTTGTCAATTGGGTAGTTGAAGTGATGTTGGTGTGCTGTCTGGTGTTGTTTCTTTGATGTGAGAAATGTAGACATTTCTCATTTGTTTTGAAGAAGCCGCTAGCATACCCTAGGTTGCTTTGCCCATTTGGAAAGAATTGCAATTGCTCCACTTTGACATATGATCTGCTAGCATCACTTTCCATGGCTATGATGGGGGCAACATTCCCAATCTGAGCTCATTATTGTTCAATTATAATTGATATTCTGTTGAATGATGTGAGAAGTGGAGAGCGTGAGCTATGGCCCCCAAATGTTTTTGATATTGTCAAGTTGATTGTGTTTCATGTGCTCAAGTATTGTTGATACTATGGAGTTATTTCAGTAATATGTCATCTTCAAACAACTGAAATAGTGAGAGCCGTTTTACATTTGTTGATGTGAAGTGTCGTTGCAAGAAGAACGCTCGTTTGTTTGTTGCGGAGACAATTGACAACCCCGGAAAAATGTTTTATAGATGTGATTGTGCTAATGATATATTCAAGTGGTGGTATGAAGACAATCGTTCTTGGCTAAAGCCAACTGTAGCTATCTAGCTACATCCATCCATGCCCATGCCCATGCCCATGCCACGCGGGTGTGTGGTTTTTTTTTTTTTTGCTTTTGTTTTTTTAATACCACAAAAACTTTAAATTATTGTAACTTTAATATATAAGTCCAAAATGAAAAAAATTATATCATTGTTCACCAAAATTCAAGCTCTTCAAAATAAGACCAGTCATGGATATATTTTGACAACTTAAAAAAATTATTTTTACATGTAGTGCACAGAACGTAAAATAAAACTTGTCAGATGGTCATACAAACATGTACAAATGTTCATTAAAACATGTACATCCACACGTAAAAACATATACATCCTCACATTAAAAATATACAGATGGTCACATATATCTATACGAATCATTAAATATGTACATCCTTAGATTAAAATATGTACATATAAGAGAGAAAACTTGTACAGATGGTCATACAAACATGTACAGATGTTCATTAAAGAACATGTACATTCTCACATTTGAACATGTACATCGTCACATTAAAACATGTACACTCTCACATTAAAAACATGTACATACATCCTCACATAAAAATATCACCGTATACATGTAAAAATAAATTTTTTTGAAAGTTGTCAAAACATATCCATGACTGATCTTGTTTTGAAGAGCTTGAATTTAGATGAACAATTATATAATTTTTTCATTTTGGACTTATATATTAAAAGTTACAATCATTTAAAATATTGTGAAAAAAAAGAAAACAAATTAAAAAACGAAATATGCACGCACGCAAGCGCCCAGATGTATTCTATTTTTTGTTTTTTGTTTTGTCCCACTATACTTCATTAATGACCAAAATACCCTATTATAAAGATATTTTTTATTTTAACTTGACTAAAATGTCCTTATATGTAGCCAACTTAGCTACATTCACCTTTAGCCAAGAATTTGCCGTATGAAGAGGAGCATAATAGGCATCTTCTACGGCCCGAAACTACAACCCCGGAAAAATGTTTTATAGATGTGATTGTGCTAATGATATATTCAAGTGGTGGTATGAAGAGGAGCATAATAGGCATCTTCTACGGCCCGAAACTTACAGTGGGGAAGTCAACTCAAATGACCCCAATGCTGATATGATAATTCAACGTCAACTGTGTCAATTTAGAGATGACCTGATGTAGTTGAAGATTCTTCTTCAGAGAGATAGAGTCGAGATGAAGGCTGAACTTACCAAGCTACTTACTATTTCGTATGTTATTGTTTTTGTCATTGTATTATTGTTTCAAAAATTAGTGTAGTTAGTGAGTTGAGGTTATATGTAATCTGTATCATGTAGTTAGTTAGCAATGTAGAATGTTCTGGTGAGTTGAGTTATGTAATATGTAGCATGTAATGACACTATTGTGTGTTATCTTAATCAAACAGAGCATGAACTCTGAATGTTTCATCTACATGTAATTCAAAGCAGCTTTGTTTCTTGTAAATCAGGAACCTATAAACTGCAATAATCTCTATAGCAGTAATCAGCAATTAAACTGCAATACTCTTTACAGATAGCAGTAATCAGTAATGAAACAGAAACCAACAGTATTCAAAAATAGATGTTGATATCAACATATTTTGAAACAGTAACCAACAGAAATCAAAATTTGATTTTGATATCAACAAATTTTGAAACAAAAACCAACAGAAATCAAAAACAGATGTTGATATCAACATATTTTGAAATAGTAACCAACAGAAATCAAAAACAGTTTTTGATAACAACTGATTTTGAAACAAAAACCAACAGAAATCAAAAACAGATTTGATATCAACAGGTTTTGAAACAGAATCCAACATAAATAAAAATTGGATTTTGATATCAACAGATTTTGAAACAGAAACCAACAGAAATCAAAAACATATTTGATATCAACAGATTTTGAAATAGAAACCAACAGAAATCAAAAACTTGTTTTGATAACAACTGATTTTGAAACAGAAACCAATAGAAATCAAAAACAGATTTTGATATCAACAGATTTTGAAACATAATCCAACAGAAATCAAAATTAGATTTTGATATCAACAGATTTTGAAACAGAAACCAACAGATTTTGCTTATAAAAAACAACATATTTTGATACAGGAAATCACAGAAATAGAAAACAACATCAACAGAAATAGGTAATCAAAACAAAACCACAGATTCAGGAATCAATACAGAAATCAATAGAAATTTTAGAGGGAGCAATTATATATAGTATGTGAGAGAATCAACTTAAGCACTGGCATTTCAAATCCAAACGTCAAATCGTTACATAATTTGTCTTAACCAAAAGATCAACGACTACCATTACACAATCTGTCTAAACAAAATATCAATGTTAAGCATTGCATAATCTGTCTTAACCAAAACACAAACGCTAACCATTACGATTACAAGCTGTCTACACCAAATATCAGAGCCAAACATTACATAATCTTTCTAAACATCAAAAGATTGTTGGAACAACATAACTCCAGATTGACTTCTTTTTCTCACTGTTCTATCACATTCAACTGGTTTATTACATACCTGTAACAAAAAACAAGAAGAATATTTTTCAGAAGTCATGAATTAGTAAATATAACTTCTATATTTAAAATGAGGCACTACGAAGAATAACATTACCATGAGAACGCGTCTTCATTCCCCTCTCTTGAACTCCGGCAGATGTGGATGCTAGATCCTTTCCTTTTCTCTTTTTGCCCTTTGAAGCAGCTGTGACTCCTAAGTTTCCGGCATCCTCCTCCATCTCTGCAAACACAATATCAAGGACTACATTTAGTTCACAATATCATGATGCGCATCATTAATACTACACATATAGTGCAAAGATAACCCAAAATCAATTTCTAGGGTTCATAGTTGACAAAAATAAGCGAAAGATTGTAGTTGTCCATGAAACAGGTAATGAGGGTCACACGACAAGGATCAGCCACACCACAACAGATATGGAACCCTAAAAATGCAACAACCAGTTCCAGTAACAAAGCGACAGCAGGAAGTCAAGTAATACAAGCCAGAAGTTTCGCATAACAAAGCGAATAAACCACACCACAAAGCAAGCGACATTAGGAAGTCAAGTAATACAAGCCAGATTGTAGGTGTAACACCCCTACTATTAATACAATGCTTGCCGTCCAATTTCCTTACGCATCAGATACACGCAGCGGATACATACTTACATACAGTGGGTGATACAATGCCGTTAGTCACCCACGTGACTAACAAGGCTACTACTCCTACATACAGCATCGGTCTGATGGACCGGAATCCCGAGTACTACAAAATCTACAATACATTCTCCATTTACCAAATACTACTACAGTCTCCATTCAATACAATACTCCAAGTACAATACAATATAATTTACATACCGAGTTACTAGGTTCCTTGTACAAGTATAATACCTCTTCCAGTTCATACATACTCACTAAGAGACTACTTACTACCCATTCCTCGCTACTACATTACTTTCTAAATACAAGGGGTGTGCTAGTTAATACACCTCTACATTCTGCTACTACTATCCAATGTAGTCACCGGTCTCGTGCCTTGACCATATCCTCTTCGGGTACCTGCACACTAAAAACGTTCCCCCGAAGGGGTCAGCTTTCGCTGAGCATGATAACCGCATACCCCGCGTACTAGTGAGGGTACGCCGACCACTTGGTCGAATACATGCGGTTCATTTTCATACAAACATACATGCATACATGCTCTTTTACACAATACAATAATACTTACGCAAGACATACATACATACACCTCATTCATACAAGGAATACAATACAATTCATCCCATACATACTTACCTTCTTCCGAATACACATACTCTTTTCATACACAATATACAGTACTTGTTAGCTTCATTGGTCCACCCGGGTTAATCGGGTGGAGATTACTCTTTTACTCCTCGTTACTACTCCACCTACACATACATACTCATGCTCATACTCATACTTACTTACTTTCTTACTCTTACTCAAGTTAAGTCGTCGGGACCTCCGGCCCGGGGACTACTCCGTCCCACCACCGGGATTTACTTGGTTCACTAATCCAGGATGCTACCCACTTAAGGGATTTGGGCCGTGGACCAGCTTACGAACCAGGAGTCGGATCCAACCTCTTGTGTCTCCTCATCCTCACGTGTGGCGAAACTATATCGGACTTCTACTCATTCCAATTTACTCACTTAAGTTAGAAGTTAGGTAGTTAGGAATTTTAGTAGAAGTCAACACTCAAGCCACATTCACAAATACATTGCTCAACATATGTTCATACGAAATGCAATACAATACATAAGTACAGTACAAGATTCATTTACGCCACATCATCATTCATATATTTCATGAATTATACAACTATCGTTCAAGAGAAATATACCAAGAACAATATAAACAAACACAAGTAAGTGCAATATAGTCCGATTCATGCAATTATCTTTTTGGTGGTCAAGTAAGCACACAAATCGGGGTAACCAGATTAGGATACAGGGCATGAAGAAATCATACCGTTCACCGTCGTACTTGTATCCCAACGTTTCCTCCGGTGTTCACAAATCAAATCCTATGATATACATACAACCGAGTAATTAATCTAACTATTATTAACCAAACTTGATTACTCTTTCGTTTCCCAACTCATACTTACTATACCTTTACAATTATTATACTGACATATGGTTTACTTACTCTTTATTATTTTTAAAACTTGTTTATACTCCTAATGACCTTTAAACATTCTTAATTATGTCCTAATTATCTTATACTATCATTACCATTCTCTTCCTTACCTTATTACCCATTTAATACACTTATTTTCACACTTTTAGGTTGGTCTGGGACCTTGTCCAGGTCTTAAGTCCCGGACCACCTCATTACCAAACTCTCGGCCATTTTAAACACCCTGGTCCGGGTCCTTATACTGGGAGTAAGTCCCGGACCAGAACCTTGGTGAACTCTCGAACTGTTTTCTATATATGGTCCGGGAGTTGTACAAGGGACCAAGTCCCGGACCCAAATTCCAGTGAAGTCTCGGCCCTTTTTTTTAGCATGGTCCGGGAGCTTGTATGGGGACCAAGTCCCGGACCCAGGTTGCAGTGGAGTCTCGAATGAATTTTTGACACGGTCCGGGACTTCCTACATAAGTTAGGTCCCGGACCCTGCTACGAAATTGACAGATTTTCAGTTTTCTTTCTCTGTTACAACCCCCAACTTGCCTAAATTCCCCATTGTTCCTACATTAATTCCCACTATTGTCCCTACACTTAATCCATCTATAGTTCACCTAAAACTTTTACACCCAATATACTAATACATACACCCATTTTCTTTCAATTTTCTTAAGTTTTCATTTCAGCAATTACAATGTTCTTCTAAGTTGCATTTTGCTACAGATTTAAACTCTCATCTCCTACATCTTTAGCTCCCTCTTATAATGTCATTTCTAAAACTTACAATACACTAGTTATCTCTCCAAACCTTCCAATCAACAACTCTAACAAAAATCTGTTACAAGATGTTTTTCCACCTAATTTTTAATTCACTAAGTGTTCTAATCCTAGGCA
This sequence comes from Limonium bicolor, assembly GCA_023374045.1. Taxonomy (NCBI): domain Eukaryota; kingdom Viridiplantae; phylum Streptophyta; class Magnoliopsida; order Caryophyllales; family Plumbaginaceae; genus Limonium; species Limonium bicolor. The sequence continues at coordinate 436,294,171 of CM041777.1, forward strand.
AATTTTGCCATAGTCTCCCCTATATCTTTATACTCTCACCACATTGTTTATACACACATTAACATCATCTCACCTGTTTATACACAACAACAATACACAAACTCTCATATACCCAAAACAACACTAAACACTCTAAAAAAAATTCATGCACATAACATTAATTCACCAAAATCTTTTCTCTCATTCTACTGGTAACTTACCACTTCCTCCATCAATTTATTTTCATCTGTTGCAGAGCTCGAGCTGCTGCTGCTTCTGTTTCTTTCTTTTCTTTCTTTCACAAATGTTACCAGCTCCTAAGCAAGATAGTTTCCTCTCTAAATTTTGACATGGTATCCCCTAAAACTTAAGGTTTTCACACATTCATTTGCTCACACATGAAAACTCATTCAACCTGCATCAGTTTATATATGTATATGCATTCAGATGCAAACTCACGTTTACAGCAGCTCATTATTTGTTTCTTTGACAGATTCTTACTTACTAATACTATCAATACCATTATACTCATTCCATTTCTATGGTTGCAGCAGTTTCACATTTGCTGAGACAGTGTATAAATTCTTGCATACATGTTTATACAGTTCTTGTACAGAGACGTTAGTTACCTTGTTCTGGTTTTCTTTTTTTTTTCTCTTCTTCTTGCTTTGCTCCCTTTCCTTCTCTGTTTGTTTTCTTGTTTTACTCAGACCAAACTTGGCTCAAGATAGTTGGGCAGTAGTAATGCCAAACCGGCTAGAGAAATGGAAAATGGAAGTTCACGTGGGTTTGGTTTTTGCATCAGAGAATGAAACAGATGTAAACAAAGAAAGGTTTAGCTCTTTGCTTTACCTTAGAACTTATATGGAAAGAAATGAAGCTTCAACCGGTGCTGTCCAGCCTTCAAACGCTCACACCCAGGAATTTAAAGTTGCTTGTTTTAAATTTTTGGAAGGTGGAGATTGTTCTCCTTGAAGAGAGGATTCCAACGGTATATTTTTTGTAGCTTTTGGTGGAGGTTTGAATGGTTAACAATGGAGGAGAAATGGGCTGTCTGCTAGGTCTTTCAAAATCGCCATTGGAAGAAAAAGAAATGCAGAAGAGAGTGGTCTGTTGCAGAGGAAAATCGTGGAGTCAGGGATAGAGTAAGGTACTGTTGCTTCCTTTTTGGTTTTGTTTATTTGCTTGTCTCATAGTACATAATAGATAATAAAAGAAATGTGAGGGAGGTGGGACAAGCAAATCGGCCACCCACACTGTCCCATACAGATTTTTGATTTTATTTTGTAAAAGTGGACACACTAACTTTACTTATTTACACTCTCACCCCACAACTTCCCATTTTTGACAGTTTTACTAATCGGTACCCATTTTTCGGAATTTTCTCGTTTAATTAATTTTATTGGTTCTAGACCTTCATTAATATTTATTAATGACTATTTAATTAATTATAATTGTCACGAGTCTATTTATCCCGCTTGAAGTCACGTTTTCTCGGTTTCCTCGAAAAACGCGCTTTAAGATTCGTTTGTGATTTTAATCCGTTTTAAGGATCCGTTTTTCTCGGAATTTGTTCCCCCATATTATTTATGACTAACTAAGCCCTAGGAATCCATCTAGGACCCTAGTTAAGGTTATATACCTTGTATTTTTGCTTAGTGCACGTTTTTACGTTTTATTACTTTTACGCGTTCTCTTACTTTTCTTTTCGTTTCTTTTCTTTCACTAATATACTTAAGGTATAATTAGGCCTCTAAAATTCATATTAGTGTAATTAATCGCTATAATTAAGTACGGGGTATTTCAGTAGGTGTCCAACAACAAGTTCCAGTAACAAAGCGAAATAGGGAAGTCAAGTAATACAAGCCATAAGTTTCACATAACAAAGCGAATCACTTTCCCGACAAAACAAATGACATCAGGAAGTCAAGTAATACAAGCCAGACTATAACCTTTGAGGAAGTCAAGTAATGCAAAGTGAAAAGGGTAGAGATTCCCAACCTGCGAGGCCTTCACTGCGCGAGTTTCAAGAAGCGAAGCGATGAGGAGAACCAGAACATAATAATAGGGCAGGAGTATAATGAGATTTACCGGTAGGTAGCAGCAAGTGAGGATGGTAATGTGGATTATATGCCATGTCAGCAGACACAAGTGACAGAAAGGGAAAAAAGTGACGGTGACAAACGTTGAGAAAGTGAGGGGTGGGCATTTTAAATACCTAAACCTCGTGGGTGGTTTTTGTAATTCGGTCAAAGGTCGTGGGTGGGGATGTAATTTTCCCAAAGTTAATTATCCCGGCGCCTCTTATAAATATGAGTGTAGCTATTTTTCTTTCTATATTTTGGATACATATCCATTGTATTAATTTTATTTTCCTTTTTTAGTAGTATAGGTGGAAACACTATGCTATTCTTTGAGTGTGCTTTGGCTGAAGTCACCGGTCATGGTGAATGTTTCTAAATCACACCACATAAATCACATAAGATAAATCATGTGTGACAGGTTAGAATAAGAAGGTGAAGGTTAAAGGATTCAGGAAGAATTCTATGTAACCGGGATTTATCTTGATCAATACCTTCTCACAGTGTTTGACTGAGTTTTTCCTTGCTACGCGTGTTGTTTTTATCTATCAAGAAATATATAACCATAATGTAGGTTTGCAGAGTAAGACAATTTGGTTATTGGTTTCTTTGCAATGTGGTCTACAAAAAAACCTACACTCTGATTGTAGGTGTTATTATTGTTTCAAAATGCAAAGAACCCTACATCCAGGATGTAGGTTTCTTTGTCAAACCCTCAATGACTATTTCTCCCACAACAAATCACCTTCCAACTCGATACAGTCCCTCATTCCTTCACAGTGAGTCATTCACATCTCTCTCACTATAAGTCTCCCAAATTTTAGGACCCGATCCTCTAATTTTTTCACACTAGTAGAAAAAGGGCCTATTTCGGCGGTTCTTAAGGGTCTATTTCGGCGGTTGTGAACCGCCAAAATATATACCGCCGAAATAGGTGGACCTATCTCAGCGGTTGTAACTACAAACCGCCGAAATAGATGTTATCTAAATCATAAACTAACAACATCTATCTTGACGGTTTTTAGCTTAGAACCGCCGAGATAGAGTTTAGGTCGGTCCCTTGGTCGGTCAATACCAGAATGTATTCTGGAACGACCGACCCTAGACCATGGGTCGGTTCTAGGATCGGTCGGTTCCAGAATACATTCTGGTATTGACCGACCAAGGTACCGACCTATGCCCTATCTCAGCGGTTTAAGCTAAAAACCGCCGAGATAGGCGGTATTTAGTATCTATTTTGGCGGTTCTTAGCTTAGAACCATCGAAATTGTAACACCCTCATATGGGTAACTGTCCAACAATCTAGCTCTCAAACCATCCAGGCTTGAAAACTAGCCACTTTAGGCCCTCAATCCTAGCTTGGGCTTAAAAGTGGAAGGCCTGTTGTTGTAGTCAATCCATGTGTTTACATATAAGGAACTCACAATACTACTCATATCCCGATGTGGGATGGGGGTATTACATACTCCCCCACTTAAAGAACGCGACGTCCTCGTCACAAGCCTAATATCCAAGTCCCATGGACCTCCTCGGTAGGTGTCGGGTTACCCATCCCGACACGGTCCCGAATCCGCTCTGATACCATTTGTAACACCCCCATATGGGTAACTGTCCAACAATCTAGCTCTCAAACCATCCAGGCTTGAAAACTAGCCACTTTAGGCCCTCAATCCTAGCTTGGGCTTAAAAGTGGAAGGCCTGTTGTTGTAGTCAACCCATGTGTTACATATAAGGAACTCACAATACTACTCATATCCCGATGTGGGATGGGGGTATTACAGAAATAGCCCCCGTTTTTTTCCATTCTAGCTTATATATTCACCATAACACACCAAATGATTCAACTAGACCTATATTATGGTATAATATAGCTACCTCCACAATGGGGTGCTCCTGTACACATTCATAAAGTTCTAAAAGCACCCAATATCAACGGCGCGCCACAATTTGAGAGTTAACAAACCAACAACGCAAAAAACACTTGCATTACAAAGAATAACCAAAGTACACTTTATATCTACCAATACACCATCCACAAATGCATAGAAATTACAAAGATTAACCAAAGTACACTTCATATCTACCAATACACCATCCACAAATGCATAGAATTGCAATTACACACTCATATCTACCAATACACTATCGACAAATGCTTCGAATTGCAATTACATTATCGAAAAAGTACTTAAATCAACTTAATCATCAACAAGTCATCAAATTTACGCAGACGAACTCCGACCATTCCTCAAGCATCTCAACTATTTGAGCATCTTCATATTCACCACCTTGGAGCAATTGTTTGTAAGCCTTGAAAAAATAAAATGAACATTAATTTAAAAACTACAAGTCTAACAACATGTAAAGAGTTAAACTAAAACTTTCAAAGAATGTTATATACCTTGTCTAACGAGTAATCTGTTAAAAGGGACAACGCTGCTACTATGTCATGCATAAATCTCATGACATAGTATCCACATTCCGAACCCCCAGGCTGCACCAAACACTATACACACACACACATATTCACAGTTAAAACTAGTGTTGATATATCACACAAATTTAGTAATTAAGAATACCTTGACTAGGTTCCAAGGGATAGTATTCGTCATTGGTCTTTGCATTGACATGAATGCAACTCTCATGGAACTATATACATCAAACATACAGTTTAAATACACGTAGTTACATCGAAAGTTTTGAAACAATATTGTTAAGTAATAGCAAATGTTGTTTAAGATAACAAACTCACCTCAATATCGCTGTGGAAATCCTCGGTATCTTGGCACTCTACCAAGTGAGTCAAATTGTAAGATTCTTGGGTGCTTCATCACTAACACAAGCAATGACCTATGCCGACTGTTCACAAATTACAACAATATATTGAAATCATTAAACAACTAGCACAATTTATAAATAGATAATACTAAGAGAAATAGTCAAATAGCATACCCTTGATGATATGGCAGCATAATAAATGACTTGTTTGCACATTGAAAGATGGAACTTGTCATATATTGCATAAGGCCTTTAGGGTCACTTGTCATGGTGGTTTCACGGCACATAGAAGGACACGTGAATCCGAAACTGTCATTTTGGTAATCCACGAGCGCCTTATTATGCACATGCCTGCACCATAAAGACAATAACATCAGTTATTTACTTTTTATTCAAACAACTAATTCATCATCGATCAATGCATTCAAACTATAAAGGTAGTAGTCACTCACATGACGGTTGACTTGATGATCGACACATTAACCAATCTCTCGTGAATATCTATGTGAAATCAGACATATATATCTCAAATTTATGTGTTTGTACTGCTGTAGCTTGATAGTGAAACATGGCCTGGTCATCCTCCACAGTGATCGAATCACTGTGAGGTGACGTCAGCAGCAATGCCGAGTGTGTAGAACCTTCACATTTGGTGACAAGCCAACCAATATCCTTTGCTCCACCAAATCAGGTCTACACACGAAATTGGTGGATGCCTTCGATTGAACTGGTGGAGCAATTCTTCCTTTTCCTTTATCAGTTTTTGTCGGCTCATTTCCTAATATATTAACTAATTAAGTATATGGATGCAAGGTGGTATATCAATAGTTGTAGAGCAATGATTAAGAGTACTTACTGGTCCAGAGAGTTTGATCAATCGAACTGGCCACTGCATTGTCGAAGTTTGTACAGCATACAGTGTAGGTCTCTGTGAGATCGGCACCGGTAAACAGACATCACCTTGCTCTGCAACAAAGTCGTCCAGAAGCACCCGTGCATGGTAATGTCGGAGTGGTTCACCATTCACAATATCAGTTGGATTTGAGGGGAAAAGTTTACCCCATGCCACCATGACCTCTTGATTCCAGATTGTAAAAACAACGTGCACTCACATGGTGCTTGTATGTTATATGGAATTTATTTCGATGGAAATTGTGAAATCCTAGTTCTACGATGAGATTAGTGATCTAGTGATAAATTTACAATGTCCTTGTATTTTTAATTTAAATGTTGGTCTAACCTGTAGAGGACTCAGCTAATTGAACACTACTTCCCCATACTTGTATATTATGCTCCTGAATGGGTGTCTCAGCCGGTGGTCAAGAAACCTCTTGGCTGCTAGGCCTATATAATCGATAAGCAATCCACTCGTCGAGGCTCTCGTGAATCCTCTGCTCCATCTCAGACATCACTCTCAGGTGCTCCTCGTAGCTAATATCCTCCCTTGTGTCCCTTTTCTAGACTCGTGAGCGCCAAATGCTTGGCGGATACCAACGTGCCTGTAACATCCCTCACATTAAACACGTAATAATCACTCTCGTAGCATAATTAAAGACGTCTTACAGCGGAAATTAAACACTAATAATTATCTCTCAGGTGTCACAAGCCATTACTCACCCTTGCCAGTAAAGAAGCAGAAAAGAAATATAATAAAAACAACAACAATAATTAACCGCAGTGATGAACGAGATATATACTACATCATCCTAAGTTTAACTGATACATAAGGTAAGTGAGGATCTAAGGTAATCCAATGTTTACATCGTACTAAATATAACTAAGTCTAAAGCTAAATGCGATAATTAAATGGTGTCGTCGACTACCCCGTAGTCCCGCACTCCGGCTTCATAACTCGATCAAGTCCTGTAATGTGGTGCCATAAAGGCTCAACCAACTGCTGGTATGCTAAATGTGATCCTAGACCCTTTAGGCCACTTAGGCTGATTAGTCATCTTGCTTAACATGAGATTTGTTCATTTTGTTCCGTTTACATGCTTATAAAATATTGTAAATGTGGAATTAAACATACAACACACACTTAATTATCCACACAAAAAATTCACAATATCACATCATTAGCAAGATATCAACCAATGTAGTTAGTAAGGATCACCAGTTAGTTGCAACTGAATTAGACTCACTTGTTCCATTTCCATCATACGAAGCCCCGCTTCTAACAAACCTCACATAATCATACGGGTGTCATATTAAGGACAATCTCCCGTTTAGCCTCACACAGTTACAATTTGGACAGTAGTCCTATGCCATACTACCAGTGGGTAGATGGGCTTACTTATCTACAGTGGTAGATGTCCATTCGGCCGAAGCCATGGTGCCAACAGCAGCACATTATGACTAACGATCGTATCCCGCTCGTTAGATTAACAAGAGTAGACCCTAACCGGGTACGAAACTCTAGTGATCACTATGCGCAACCTGCTGGAACGAATGCAGCCCAGGATTTACTAAACAATGTATCATTAATTATTACACTCTCATTGTTTAGTGTATTTTAATTAATCTCCTGGAGATTTAATCTCGTTATTGGAGAACACATTCATTGGATGCCCCATAGGGTCTTACACAACATATACCTAGAAGTTTGCTAGGTGATGTTCACAGGTAGTGAAATACCCCAAACCTTGATATGTGGTTTAAATATCAAACTATGGTATGTAAAGGCTAAAAAGTGCCTTAGTAACATCAGTGAACAATTTAGACCATAGTAAATGCAATAAAGCATTAAGACACAGTTTGAGCAAAAACATGCTCTAAGCTATGAGTGAACTTGGTTAGGACCCAAAGAGCCTACCAAGACTTGATAACATTTAATATGATTTGATAGGGCTAAATAAGTCCTTAGGAAACTTGGTGGACAGTTAAACCAAATAAAACACAAGGAAATACCTTAAAGTCAATAAAGCAAAATGTGCTCTAAGCTTGGAATAAATTTGTATAAGACCTAATGGTCATACCTATACCTTATAAATATGTTAATGAACATATTAAATCAATTACAAAGAAAACCAAGCTTGAAAACAAGTTAAAACACAAAATGTGCTTTAAGGAGTCTTAAAGCACGTTTTTGAAAAATTGTCTTGTAATTGAGTTTTGAATGGCTAAATGTCCATCATTACTCTTTAATTAACATGTGTACTATATAGTATCACATTTGGGTGGCTATATTAATGGGAAATCAAAAATTTCACTTCTAAGTGCCTTGTTTAGGTGAATAGAGATTTTTATAAGCTAGTTTGTAACATATGTTGTGTTAAGTATTAAATGAGTCAACAAAGACCAAACTACCCCTAAGTATATGATGGGGGCCGGTTTTAGTAAGGTGAGTCACCACCATGTAAAAATCAATTAAAGGAAGGAAGGAAAAGAAAGTAAAAAGAAGAAAGTTACTTATTAACACAAATATCTTGTAAAAGCAAACTTATCTTCATTTCTCCTTTCCCTTCTCAATTCACACGTCTTCTTCCTTTCTTCTTGCTCTCCATTCACGTTTGCTACAGCAACACCAACACCATCACCATTTTCCATCTTTGAACCCTTGTAAAACCTAGCTCACTTAACCAAATCAAAAACA